>JANHGB010003334.1:0-27615 GCA_026283785.1 Coracopsis vasa | reverse complement strand
GACATGGTTTAGTGTGAGGTGTCCCTGGCCATGGCAGGGGGGTTGGAACTAGATGATCTTAATGTCCTTTCCAACCCCAACTATTCTATGATTCTATTCTATTCTATATTTACTTTAATTGAAGGATTTATGTGTTGGGTTTTTTTTGGGTGGTGGTTTGTTTTTTTTGTTTTTCTTGTTTTTTTTTTTTTTTTTAAGAATAAAAGACAAGGAGCGTGACTAACATCTCAGAATGCTACCATAAACAAATTTCTGAATAATGTAACTAAATAGAAAGTGTTGAACCATCTGAATAATGCCAGAAATATCATCATATGTTTTTGTTTGAGAAAGCTCTGAAGAGCTACAGGACTGGAGGTCTGATCTCTATTCCGTAGGAAGATCTCTGTTCTGTCCACCTCTTGGTGTGAATTACATGCCATATGCTGTGACTAGCTCTCAGGTGTTCTGAAGGTGATTTGTGTTACCATTGCTCTTCATAGAGCAAACTGTCATGAAAGTATTTCTCTTGCAAAATGCGTAATTCATGTTTATGATCTTATGATTTACATAAAATGAAGTCAAGGACCCACGTTCTCTATCTGTTTTCTAAACAGATCCAGGACCATGAATAAGATTATTAGCTGACCAGTTGTTGATCATCTGTGAATCCTTAAGCCTTGGGTGACATAAACCTACATTATCGCCTTTTCACAGTGCAGCTCTGCATGTTGGTAACATTAAAAGATACTACTCACAGTGGCACAATAGCAAATAATCAGTAGTTCGCCGTATCGAAGGTAATTCATAGTCATTTTTCATCATTCAGGAATCTTACAGAATGTGGTAGATTTTTTTTGTGTTGAACTTTCCCCATCAGTGCTTTGAAACTTCACAGTAAAATTGAAATTAGTGAGACAAATGAAGCCTCATCTTTTATTCTACCGTAGGTCATGCTGATGTTACCATAAGGTTAATTAAGTTGCATAGCCACAGAAGCCAAACACTAGGTAAACATTATCATTGCTATGCTGGGAGGATATGAACTCTGTGTACCTTCTCATCAAAATATCCATGAAATCTCTTTTCCGTGGCCATGATTCAGAATTGCAGAGAGCAACACTTCTCAAAGAAAATGAGAAGGTAGTAATCCAGTCATATCAAAAGTCTGATTCATCAAACATTGGCAGCCTGAAGAGATGGGAAGATATAATGAGGATTTCTTTTTTTTAGTATTTCTCTGTGTTCCAGTGTGAACCACCAAACCTCAGTGCTCCTTTTATGTTTTCATCCCTTCTAGAAGAAATTGTTTCTACAGAGTACTTATACTAAGTCTTTGCTCTGAATTTATTCCTGGAGAAGCCTTTCTTTCTCTGTTGAGTATTGGGGAGCTGTAGGAAGTTAGCTGCCTACATAAGCACCTAAGCTTCAGTGGTGTAAATATCCACCCTCTCTTGAAACCAGACTAAGCTTTACACTTTTCAAGATGAGATTGTTACACAAGTCACTTCTTTTGCCCTTTCTTGTGTGTCTCTGTTTTTGTGATTGTTATTAATACCCTTGTATTTTGAAGTAGTATCTGTGTAGTACTATAGTATCAGCTTGAAGTTGATTATTTCCTATGATACCATACTGAGAAACACTTGTTAACATTTGTAGCTGAATTAGGTTTGTTGCAGACATGATGCGAACTGCAGGCAGGATATAACGCAGAAAGCATTGGTAGAAGAGAGATTCAGGACATATTGGCAAAGTTACTGCTCAGGCTTAGTTGCTTTGACAGACCTGTGATAAAGGCTGTAGTGGTTGTTGCAATCTCAGTCAAAACCTGAGTGGTCCTTAATGAATTATTGTTAATGCTCTAGCTGTCTGATAGCCCAGGATTGAGCTAGAACTCTTCAGAAACTTGCTTATCTGTGATTAAAAAAAAAAACCCAAAAGTTCTTACATAGAAGGGAAACTTAAAGTCAACAACTAAATAAATCACTGGAAAGAGCATTGGTTTCATTGATATGCTATGCTCATGGAATTTATTATGTGAGCAATAATGATTTCATATATAGTCCCTGAGGAACCATGATTGTTGAGGAGACCTTAACTTCATTCCCAGCTGTATAAAAATCTACCAGGCAAAAGCATTTTGGACAGATTACAAGAAGCCCAAAGCAAAATGATATACACCCCATAGGGAACTGGAGCCATGATAGTCATGTAAAACTGCAGAATAAATCTACCCTGTCAGTAGGGAAATACAGGTGAATCCAGAAGAATAGATCATGTAGCAAATTGATATGATAGTCATGAGCGCAACCATGTCTTTAGACATACAGCCTGGAGTGCAACTTGAATAGATCATGCTGTCTCACTTTCAGTAATCTTATAGCAAGCCTCAAGGCTATTTGCATTTTGTGAAGATCTAAGCATTCTTTAGCATTGTCTGGTTTTACTACATTTTGGGCTATTGGCCTGACCTTTAATCCTCAATTGGCCCATCATTCAGCATTTGAAATACCTGAATACTTGGTTCAGCTTTATATGGGTGATCACTTTGATCCTAGATCAAAGATACAAGCACAAAACTGTTTTAATTAAAACATTGCGGTGTATTTGAGAGATAGGTTGGTAGAATTTTCCAGCTTGCCTGATTCTGTCAGATTGTAGAAACAAAGTCTGGAAAGTTAATACTCTTTTCCTCCATTTCTCCAGACTGCTGTTCACAAGTGCTGAAAATTGTTCATGTTTTCAGTGTGTGAAATGCAGCTCCCTTTGAACATATCCTGGGGGATGGAGCTGGGAAAAGGCTATCTTATTTAATATCTAATTAAAGTCTTGTAGTTTGTTAAAGCTCTGCCTTTTGCTGCAATGGAAAACTTACAAGGTTTCTGAATTCTGAAGCTTGCAAGCCGAAGTTGAGCAAGTTTCTGGACACCTGATTTGAGGGATGAAGCCTCCATGAAGTTCACTCCTTTTCACTATTTTTTTCTTCCCTCTGCTTCTCACATGAATTAAATAGTACAAATGGCCTGGTTGTTGTGTGTCATGGGTTTTGTTGGGTTTTTATCTGTCTGTTTTTTGGTGCAGTATGCTATTTGTTGGTCCCGCTTCCTTTCTTGAAAAGGGATAATATGTTTCTTGGCAATACTAATGATGATAATAAAAATAACAGGAAATACAGAAAGAGAAATAAAACAAGCAAAAAAAAAAAACAAGTGATGCACAATGCAATTGCTCATCACCCGTTTACTGATAACCAGCCTGACCTGAGCAGTGATCTGGGCCTTCCGGGTAACTCCCCCCAGTTTATATACTGGGCATGGTGTGCTGTGGTATGGAATACCCCTTTGACTAGTTTGGGTCAGTTGTCCTGTCTCTGCTCCCTCCTGGTTTCTTGTGGCCCTCCTGACTGATAGAATGTGAGACTGAAAAGTCCTTGACTCAGGGTAAGCACAACTTAACAACAAATGAAACATCAGTGTGTTGTCAACATTATTCTCATACTAAATCCAAACCAGAGCACTGCACCAACTACTAGGAAGAAAATTAACTCTCCAGCCAAAACAAGAACACTTATGCAAGTGTGGGACTGAAGGGGTGTTGGCAGCACAAGGGAAGCTTGGTATTGTATCTCAAGACCTAGAATGTTGTTACTCCTCTAAAGGTGAGGTGTAGGCATGAAAACAGTAGAAGATGATTGTGGGTTTGGTTTGGTATTTATCAGCTACCAGTGCACTCTGTTGAGGTGGAATTTCATGGGAGAAGTGCTTGCAGTGAAAGAAAAAAAACCAATGGTCTTCCCTGGAAGCCAGAAGGCAAGATTTGAGAATGACCATTCTATACTTGCTTTATTTCTTATATTCTTTCTGTGAGTGTGAGCTGTTTTCTGCTAGTTTAGATGGCCTCTTGATCTGACCCTGAAAAGAATTATGCCTGAATGATGTTTGGGTGGTTCATCACCTGTGATGGGTCTGCTGTCTTGATTTGGGGTGCTGGATCTCAAGGGTGTAGGACCATAATAGATCAAAAGAACATCGTTGCTGCTGCTTCTTCTGGCTGGGCTGTAGCCTGTTATGAGGCTGGGCTTCCAGGCTTTGTCCTCTTGGTCTCAGAGCATGGCCTCTGAGTTGGATATTGACCTCTGTAACGCTCAGGCCTGTACTACCACTGGGACCTTGTCAGTCTAAGTAGGATATTATTCTGCTTATAAGGTACAGTGGGACTGCAGTCCAGGAGCTTGTTGCTAGCAATGAAGTCACCTCACATGTATTGGGTAGGAAAACTGATGGGAGTGCTTTGGACTGGGCAGTGCTTTTTTCCAGAGATAGGCCAGGTGGGTCCATTATGTGGCTTCAGGGCTGTGTGCTACTTTATTGTGCTGTCATTAAGTATGGGGCTGGTCATATCACCTTGTCTTTCTTTCCCATTTGGCCACAGTAGCACCCTGCTTAAATGAAATTTGTGTTGTCACTCCACTTGCTAAGGATGAAGCTCTGAGTCAGAGAGAAATGTTCTCTCAATCTCAGGTGGGGTGGCCTTTGCCACAGACTGGTAGCTCTGCTCAGACCACAGAAGCTGTGCTTCCAGAAACAGTCTTGGGGCATAGTTGGTAGCCATGCCTGTTGTAATTAGAGTTTGTTTTGCACCAGGTATGCGGGAGTGACGAGAGGGTCTCATCAGTAACTTCTTGCGTTGGAGATTGGATAGCACATAGTATTTGGAAAAACTGAATTCAAAAGCGAAGCAAGACAAATGTCTCCCCCTTTATAGTGTTTCACCAAAAAAGCAGTTAGTCAGTGAGACTTTACCTCAGGACACTGGATCAAAACTCCCATCTTACAAATGGGGTTTGTAATTCTCAGACTGCAGGAGAGACCCACCACCTGCGTGGGCTTCTTCAGATGGGTTTTGCTTCTGAAGTAGGGGGTCTCTTATGACACTGAAGTTGCTATTGCTGGATTTGGTTTTACTGCTTTTTTTTACTGGCTTTCAGCTTGTTTTTTGTAGGAGTAGAGAATCTATAGCTAAGCGGATATTTGTTTGAATGTTGTGTTTGTCAGTTGTTGTGCAAAACAGTTTCTGACACTGAGCACGAGGGCAGAATTTTTCATTAACTGTCATAAGCCCAGTGAACCTCCTCGGGTAATCCCTCTCCTTCCGGACTTTGTGGGAAAGAAAAATAAGTGTGCTTTCAGTGATGTCAGTAGAAATATTTAAGAATTTATATGAAGAGCAATTAAAATTCATTCTGTCTTAGCTCTGTTCTTGTTTATTCTAGATTTGATTTTTTGCTTTGTCTTCTATAGCAAAAGGAATCTTTAAGCTTTTCCCCTGCTCTTCTCTCCTCAACACCGTCATGATCCTCCTCTCTCCCTTTGGGTATTTTCTTGGTAACACATCTTTTTGTTAGTTTACTTTCAAAACGAGATCACAGGTTTGGTGGTATTGACTGAGCATGTAATTATAAAACCTATAGTGGCTAAGGTTTCTGTTCCACATAACGCAGGCAGTCTACAAAGATCACCAGTTAGCTAAAGCAACTGTGAAGAGATTAAAAGAAATTAAAAGGTTATTTAAAAATATGTTTGTATGATTAAGAATTTTAAATCAGTGCAGCCTCCTAGTCACAAATGATAATGGAAAGAGGAGTCAGGATTGATAAGTGCATCTACATGCTCCTCTGCCCCTCAACTGTCTTTATTTCCAGCCTTAAGACATTTGAAGATGAGTTTGAAGTTATGGTCTCAAGATGCACTCTTTTCCTACTAGGTAACTTTTGGAGTAGGCCATGGCATGCAAAGATAAGCTATAAGCAGGAGTTGCCAAGCTTTAGTAGTTGATGCCGCCCCACTTCCTTGAATATTTTCATAGCACTCTCTCAAAATATTAGCTGATTATTCTTTCTCTGTAAACAAGTGGGTAGATGCAACTTTATTATGCTCTTCCTTTTGTATGTAGCAACATATTTAAAAATGTACATTCAGACAAAATGTACTGGAATTTTAATTAAATTCAAAGGTTTCTGTCTTTCCCCTAATAGTACTTCTTGTTAATGAGATAGATGAGTCTACCTGGAGTCACAAATCTGTTTAGGAGCAGTGGGAAGTTTCAGACATAAAAGTAGCTCATTCTTAGTACTCAGCAGGTTACTGTACTTGTTTTTAACAACACTTTTTCCAGAAAGTTCTGCTTCATGCAGATATGAAGAAGTAGAAAAAGAAGCATTTTGGAACATGTGGTGAAAGGTTAATGCACGTCCTTATCTCATTGTGTAACCGAATCACCTAGAGTTGTTGTCCTTCTGTATTCAGGAATTCATCATAGGAGCAGCCATGCATCTTGTACACAATGTAGTTCTGGGTTTTGTGTTTGGTTGGTTTTTTTTGGTTTTGTTTTTTTTTTTGTTGATCTGTTCTTCAACAATACAAACATAAATTTATGTCCTTCTAATGTGAGGAAAGAATGCTTTACATATGATTTTAATTTTGAACACGTGTCTGAACAGCTTTGATTTAGCTGCATGGGTGCTGGTATATTTTGGAACCATATTCAATATTCAGGTCATTTGCAGATTCAAGTAAGCATTGCATCAATGTGTGCGAGATTCACATTGTCCAAGGTACCCTTTATGACTGTAATACTGACTGGAAGTGAGCAGCCTGTCTTGAAGATAATAGAGTTTTGCTTTTTAGCACATGCAGCTGGTTTTGCTAATGTAGGGAGAACAGCTTTAACCTTGGTTTTCAGTGGATGAGTACAGGCTCTTTTGGAAGTACCCACTGTTAAGATGGAAGAAAGGCTTTGTGCTCCACACCAAATAGTGGCTTGAATTTGCAGAGCCAGATTTGCTTTGGAAGCAGTAACAAACAGGCTGGTCAAGACCAAAGAAGAGTCCAACATGAATGCGTCTCAGTAAGCACCTATTGCAGACTGCCTGAAGGAAAGGAATTGTATGAAACTGGAGAACTGGAGGAAGCTTGATTGAAAACACTGTTTCTTGGGATTGACCTGTCAGTATCTCAAGAATGGCACAAGCAATCAAGGAGATCTCTGGAATGAGTTGAGGATGTTTTTTGAGGCAGATGCTAGCCCCATCAATCAAAGAAGATGGTCTGCTGGATCTGCTGCTTATGAGTAAAGAGGGCCTGTTGAAGAGTGTGATGGTATGTGGTAGCCCAGGCTACACAACCATGAAGTAATGGAGTTTAAGATGATGAGGAAAGTAAGGAAGATGAATAGCAAGGTAGGTGGTATCTGAGAACTAGTTATTTGGGGTTTGGGTTTTTCTGCTCCTTTATGCTTCTTGTGGGAAATTGGTTCATGCAGATGTACTACGTTAGGTCAGACCGGAGATGTGATAAGCTTAGTCTGTTGACGGCCTGCAGTAGGTTTTTAGAGCAGCGTGAATATACACATGCCTGCATTTGTATTTTCCCAGGGAAGTCTCTTAGCCTGCTGTGATCTGCAGCTTAGGGTTGTTGTGTGCTAGAAGAGGAACAGTCTTTATAATACAATTTCATAGAAGTGCTCTACACAAACACTTTTTTCTCATAGTTCTTAATACTTTGTCAACACCTATAAATTTAGCATATCCAAAGAAAGGCAAAAACAAGTTGTGACAGCAGAGGCATGGATAAAATTTAGGACTGACATTTTTGCAGACAAACAATTTCTTTTTAAAAGTGAAATCTGTTAAAGAAATTGAGAACATCGTATTTGTTAATCAGCATTGTGTTGTCAGTCTCCATATTTATTATGAAACACATTTTTATAACCATGAAATAAATGAGTAAATGAATAAATAAAAAAGAACTTGGCTGTGGGTGAGTAATCAAAGCAATTCAGCCAGCTGAACCATACCAGATGTCAGCAGATCTTTATTTTAAAGCACAAGTAAGGCGTTTTGAAATTTATCTTTACTTTTCAGATACTCTGGGTGAATATTTCTACTTTTACTGCTGCTGCTTCTTTGCCAAGGATCTGAATCATTGTTAAAATTGTAAAAGGAACACGAGAGAATTTCCATTCCTCTTGTGCTAGCTTACTGCCACGTACTGGAAGGCAGCTGCCCACAAAGGAATTTGAGGTTGATGAGATAACTTAAATTTTATAATGAAATATGAAAGAGATTAGAATTGGTCCCACCATAGACAGCCATTCAGAATATGCTGTAGTACGTGGGATGTAGAAGGCTGGGATTGAAGACAAATGTTCTTGGTTTATAGTATATTCCAATGGGTTTAACTTCCATAAAGCACTGGTTTGCTGCTCCTTCAATTCTGAGTCACTGGAAAAAGAGTTCCAGACTTCTGCCTTCCTCTGCTTTGCATATGTGTCATGTCATCTTACACATTTAATAACCCCAACCTCTGTGGCATTGAAGCAGTATGTGTGAAGAACTGAGCCCCTAAAAGGCAGCATCCTTAGCGTTCCTCTTAAACCATCAAAACCCAGCGTGATTGCCACCTTTTTATTTTTTTCTCCTCATGTTGCTTATTGCATTCTATCTTATTATCCCTCAGATTTCATCCATTCTGGCATGGTTCTAAGGGATACTGCAGAAGAAAATAGGTGTGGTCATAATTGAGACTCTGCATTTAAATCTGAAATTAGGGAGAATGTGATGAGTCTAATATTCAATTTTCTTTTCTATATTCCTTATTCTAATTATATTCCCACTATAACTTGACAGAAACCTCTTGCTGGTAACGTTCTATTCCTGTACCCAAGAGACTTGCTTTAAATCAGTTTAGTTTGTACTAGCCTTTTCAAATATGCAGTAGTCATCAGAGGATAGGCAGTCCTTGCAGAAATTGAGTTTGAGCCCCACCTAGATGTTTCATTCATGGGGAGTTGGAGAAATGAACAATGAAACCGTGCTATGAAGTTCTAGGTGTCAAAGGGTTCTGTCAACTGCTTCTGAAGAGGGAAGCAGCAATAAAATTGGACGTTTCAATCAAGTTATTACTGTGCTCCTATCAAAAGTATCACTGAGTTTGGTGTGTGCAGTTGTTTCTGCTGAAGGGATCCGTTAGTGGAAAAGCAGGGAAGGTTGTGTCAGAAATGATGAGTTGTCACTGTTCGTGGTGGTAGGGGAAACTTGGTTATGCAATGAGCCACATCCTGCTCTCCTAACTCTGTGAGTACCTCTCTTGAAGTCAATAGTAATTACATCTATTTAAATCAGTGGAACTACTTGCATCAATAAGATAAGTAGGATTTGGCCCAAAGGTTGGTTAATATCAATGTTTTTAATCTCTCGTTTTCATAAATGCTATGTTCATTCAAGCAATATAAAGTGAGGTGAATAAAGAACATTCTGTGCTTTGAATAGTTTGGCATCATACACGGACAGGGCATGTGATTAATACCATATTGTTGGCTTTGTTCTTTGCTTTTCAGTTGTGGCTGGCAATGTCCTTTTCATAATTGCTGGTATCCCCCTGAGCCTATATAATCACTCTCTCCAGCTTTTCTACGATGCCCTTAGATTTTCCTGTACTCAATGTAATATGTTTCTGCATTCACTTACCCTCCCATCAGAACCATAATGTGTTTCTGATTGTGCTACTCTGACGTGGTCAGAGCTGGCGTTGGGCAATGTATTCACCTGACAATGTTTCCCAAACCAGATATGTTATCTGTATTTTCTTGAGCATAACCATCACACTGCAGAGCTGTGCTTTGTAGTTGTGCTTCTGGGAAAACCTGTGGAACTGCAGCACACTGGTTCAGTTAGTGGTGTTAGATAGGAAGTGCTTGAATTTCAGATAGTATAGTTCACTTGGCTGCCTAAAATAACAGTATTAGGGGCTAAAGTAATAAAAAATTGACAATCCTGTTCTCATCATATATCTACAAACATAGACTTCTTGTTGGAGCATGATCATCTTGATACTTTCTCCTGAAACAGTCAATATATGGTACTGCTATTAAAGCAGAACTATGATTTCTGCAGAAGCATGAACAAGGAATGGAGTCACTGAAGTTACACTTTAGTATCAATGTTGGCAAAATTGCATAGTGAGAGAGGTACAAGCCTCATTCTTTATATCTTTTCAATAAGTAATATCTGGCGAGTTTGTTTCCCTCCAGTGAACTTCCTGACAGTATGTAACTTCTTGGCTGGGCATTTGTTCTCACCAGGAAACTTCTTTTGTAAAAAAGACAGTAAGGGCTGGTAGTTGTCTGTGCTGTTTAGCGTGTGTCAATGAAGTGAAAGCCTTACCGCAATCAGAAAAGATTCATTAATGTGCCATGAAATCCTGCAGTGCCTTCTCACAAGAGGTTTCTGTTTTGTTATGTTCTCACTGACGTGCCATTCAGGACCAGATTCTGCTTTCAATGAAATGTGAGGTCATTTGACTGACATTAAAGGATTTGTACTGGTTTAACAGCAGAATGCATGATTTATGTCTACACAAGGGTAAAGCAAGAAATGCTGTCAATATTATAATTGTTGCATAGGTAAAGCTTGCATGTGTTCATAGTAAATAATCCATTCATCGGTTAAGTTACTTAAGGAGATTCACTAATTCCCTCTACCTATTTACTCCTTGGTGTTCCTTAAGGTTGAATTTCCTACAAGGTTTTGAATATTGGAAGCCATATGGCTCCCTACTGACGCTGTAGGAGTTGATGGTCGATATGTCACTGTGGTGCAGCTTCCTCAGTTTTCCTGGGTGTTTCAGAGATCTGCAGGTACTATGCAAACGGGTGAGATAAGATTTGGATCACCAGCTGAGGGTTGAGAAGGATTAATACTCATGAAAACAGAAAGCTATTATTCAAGTCTTTGCACAATGAAGTATTCTGTGTGTTTACAGGTCTTTTAAATAGCCCCCTTGCAAGTTCTTTCTTGCATTGTTTATCCAGCTACACTTATATTGATGGCACAGTTTATAAACAATTTGTAAAAGTTTATATATGATTAATCAATATTCTCAGAACATTTTCAAGATGGATATTATGTATTACACATTTTGTAAGCACATCACAGATCTATCTATAGGTTTTTATAAACATCAACTGGCTTGTTCCACTCAATCCTTTACAGCAGTTAATAGCATTTATTGAACTCTATACTCATCATTTTCTTAATCTTCAAAAGCAGCCCTCATAAAAGTGTGACCTCCTGGCCATGTGAGGAATTTAAATGTTCTCAGGTGAGAGTAAAAGATGGACATTACAAACGCAAATTCTTCTTAAAATAGAATTGGACAGTAATGATTAAATCTGGTTTTAAATTACACGGGTGTCCTAGCATTTCTTCTAATTGTTATACAGCGTATCACATCTTTTAGCAATCACATCTGAAAAGACTCGCTCTTGTAGATACTTACAGGTATCCCAAGAAGGTAAATGAATTTTAATTCTGAACAGCTGAAAATTCAGTAGCACTGTGCTCTAGGTGTACCTTGCAGAGATTGATATGCCTGAGAACACTGTCTCTTAAAATTGGCATCTTTTAGATTGGCCGAAAAGCCAAAGGGTTCCAACTGTGTTACTGTATTTACCATTTAGTGCTTTTCCCAATATTTCTGAGGAGATCAGAGGACCAGAGGTCATGAGAGAGGGAGGGGACAGGCTTTTGCTGTATTGTATCTTCATTGATTTCTCATGTTTGACTGGTTTTAATTCTTCAGAATATAGGTAGCTCTGTATGCATCCTGTTGGGCTTCTCCAGACTCAGGTTTTCTAGTCTGGGTGGTTAGAATCTGCTTGTGTTTTTCTGACTGTGAAACCTCAATGGAATTATTATTGCTTCGTCTCTTTCTGTGCTGCAATTGCTGTGACTCTTTCCAGGTCTTATTTGTACCAAATAAAGATAAATAATGGAAAGACTCTTAAGACCTTTAGGAATTATATTGCTATTTTATCTTGGCTTGTAAATAATCATACTTTTTGGAAATTTAATTTAGGGTAGGTGAGAGCTTGCAGATTAGTATTAATTATGTAAATCAGTTGGGTCGGATCTGTTCGTACAACTGTTGAAGTTTCAAAGTGTCTGTTAGCCTAGAAAAATGTATCTGGCTGAATGTGTACAGAAGATCATTACTTCTGTCTTGAACAGTTTTACATCAGGTGGATGAAAGAGTCTTTAGGCTTTGTTAAGATGCAGAATGAAGATTTGATTTCTAAAGCAAGGTGTCATGCAGAGATAGGGAGATCTGACAGTATATAGATTATGGTGACCTGAGTCCCTATCAGTTTCCAGCAGCTATCATAAACAAAGTACATGACAAAGGATGTGCCTTTTGCTCCTTCTGAAGGCATTTTTAAAGCATGCCGAGACTTTTACCATCTTTTCTGTTAATCTTATACAGCCTGGACTCAAGCTTTGTATTTCTGAGCAGGACAAAGTTCAGTAAAGCCAGGCACAGGAAGATATTTTACTACATTTTGGTGTAGCTCCTAAATTTATATCTGAAAAGAAAATTTAAAGAACTTTTGAGATTGGAAGGGATCAGTGGAGAATTGTCTAGTCTAATCCTCCAGCTCAAAGTGGTGTCTGAGCAGGTTGCTTGGTGCTATGTTGAGTACCTCCAAGGATGGAGACTCCACAGTCTCTCTGAGCAACCATTCAGGTGTATGAGTAACCTCACTGTCAACATTTTTTTTTTCTCATGTTTAAATGGAATTTCCTGTATTTTCATTTGTGTCCATTATCAGTTGTCCCTTCATGGAAAAGATGGAGAACAGCCCAGCTTGGTCTTTACCTGCCCCACATCAGGTATTTATACACTTTGCTTAGGCTACCCCTGGGCCTTCAAGATAACTTCCCAAAATAATTATCTACAAAACCCTTACTCATTAGCTTCTCAGTGCTTACTGCAAGGAGAATACTTTTCTTTCATTGTGTAAGGAAACAACTTATTTGCAGCAGTTCTTCAAGAAAGCTGGGGTGATCAGTTAGTGATAGGACGAAAATTCCTTAGGCTTTTGCCAGCATTTTATTTGTGGAGGTAATTCATTGTTTTGGTCAACATAATCTACAATTATCCACTGTTTTATTCTTTTTTCTTTTCTTTTTCTTTTTCTCAAGAATGTGTTTCTGCTGGTGGCTTCCAAGGAGGAATAAGGCTGTTTTTTGTGTTCAGAGAATCACAGACTATTTGGGGGTTATAAAGAACTAGGAGCTTCTGAAAAGATATATCAAATTCAGTGCTAAAGCCCTGGAGCATTGCCATTTGAAAAGGTCCTTTATAATGTTTTAAATTTCATCTGTTGATATCTCAGTTTCAAGAGTGTATTTTGTTCTTAAGCTATCCATGCTACTTGGACATGCTTTAAAAAAAAAGGAAAAAGAAAGAAAACCTATGCATTGTGCTAAGCTAGGCATTCTTTCAACATTCAAGTGTTAGTACAGCTCTACTGTTTCTGTTACTGACTTTTCTAAGTCACACTTTCAGTCTTCTATTATGGTTATGGGTAAAATAGTTGAGATGGTGGAATGGCAGGTTTCAGGAAGCATACTGCCTACTCTGTTTTCAAATTTTAAGTGTTGTTGGCCATATGAGAGCTTCTTCCGCATAAAGAGATGATGATGGTGCCAAGTTGTGCTTGTATTTCTGCAGTGTAAGTTTTTGTTTGTTAGGAAGCAGCATCAATCAATTGTTGCTGCTTTGATGAGATTTCAGCCTGTTCTAAGAATTGCTGCTAAACAGACTTGGTTAGTTTACAGTGTCCGTGTCATTCTTTGAATTTGCTCCACTAAGCCAAACAAAATAATTCCCTTTTCTAATTTATCATTATTATTTGTCTATAAATATATTGGATAAATATTTTCTTCTTATCTTTAAATGCTCATTGTTGGGGGTTGGAACTAGATGAACTTAAGGTCCTTTCCAACCCTAACCATTCTATGATTCTATGATTATCGGTCTCTGAAATTCTGATTCTACATGTTAGTGCAGAGCCCACATGGTTTATTTGCTTTAAGTCTGAGGGGCTGTTTCAGCTTTGTTGAAATTAATCAGGAATTGTGGCCATTGGAATGGGCATCTGGTCCTTACCATTTTGTTTTAGGAGGTCTCAGAAGTCTACTAAGGCCTAGTACATGCATAGATTTTATACTAATGTAATTGTTCTGTTTGAAATAATTAATGTTTTTACTGAAGTAATTATACTAGATCAACTTCATGCATCGATGTAGTTATACTAGTATAAGATTGAGTTATAAGCCCGTACAGTTGCATCAGCATAAAATGACAGGACTCTTTAGTTGAGGCAAGAATAGTACTTAAGTTTTATATTTTAATTTATTTGGAAGTAGAGGGCTACTTTATCTAATTTAAATTTTAACATACCATTAAATCTTCCCAAGAAATAATATAGTATGTTTAAGATCATAGATATCAGTTAGCAAATTTAATAGAAGGGTTCCTAAAGAGGGATAGATGTATGTCAGATATTAAGATCCTTCAAGCAATATAGGATGTATTAGACATTTGTCCCGGCTGTATTTTGAAGTGCATTGTATACAGAGAAAAGGATGTGTTTCTTGAACTCTGATAATATTCACTCTCTTTGTCATAAGAAAGAAGAGAGTTTGCATTAAACAGATTCCTTTTATGTTCTACCTACAGAATTTCAAAGAATGCCTAACAAATGAGGTAGGAGTTTGTGCATTTGTGCATCAAAGCAATGTTTAAATAGTTTCTTATATGTATAAAGGTACATTGTAGGGCACCCTCAAAAAGAAACTATATTCTCTAATCAGTCTGTTGCCACCTGAATAATTAAATGCTTTTCAATTTAGAAATGCTCTTAAAAACACTAAAACTATAAAATACCCTGTTGAGAAAAAGACGAATGGACTGGTTGCTAAATGGTCACTGCTGAAGATAACATAAATGTAGAGTCATTGCAGTAATCACAAAACTGTCATTTTAAGCATATGATAGTATTTTTGTAATAGACCTTACCAGATTGATGGTGCCCAGATAATGTAGAAGTTAACCGAAAATCCTTTCTCTTCCCTCTTTCACATTGGTATTTTATTTCTAGACGGCAGAATAGAACTTTTCAATGTAGAGTAGATCCCCTATTGCTGTGTAAGTTGTGCTGAGCAGTTAAAAAAATAATAAGAGGATGGAATTATATTTGAATTTTAAAATGGTGGTGTCAGCCATCATGGATAAGGGGTAACTTTAACAGTGAGGAAAGCATGAATGGAATTTTGTTCAGTAGCTGCAGTTCAGTAGAATGATTGAGAAATGGGAATATTAAGACCAAAAAGAAATGAAATAAAGATATACAGACAATCTGTCTACATGGAAAGTATATGCATATTATATTTAAATACCTTCTTGTCTGTAGATTTTCAGAAAACCCTTTCAAATGCACCATATAATACCGGATAAGCATAAAATTACTACAGGAACTGTTCCTCAGTACGATCAAGTGAATGAAAGAATTATCCAGAAGTCTTTGATATAGGAAGTAGTATTTCTGGTTTAGTTATCCAACATGATCTTGACATTCAAAGTCTTCTTAATTTTCCACACACACACTTTTTGAGTTACAGGAGTTCTTTGGGTGTTTTAAATATAGCCTAATCATTTGTTTGTCCATTAGGTTAATAGTAAAGATACCTATTCCTTGGATTTCAGGGGAGACATTTTTTAGACATGATTATAGTGGGTTTTTTACTTCTGTGAAGTGCCAAGATATGTCGTTTGGCCATATTTGAAGTTTTGCAGAATTTCAAAAAGATTATGGATAATGCCATCTTTTTCAGCTGCCCTTGATACCCAGTGGGTTCTTTGTGCCTTATTTCTTTAGCTTATATATCCAGTAGTTTTTTGGCATAGGGATTCCTGCTTCTTTCAGAATTGTCCAGAGATTATGTATTGAATGAGCAGTTCATTTTCAGTGCCTTATAAGCAACTGGGAAGCAAAAATACAGCTTTTGCGATGAGGAACACAGAAAGAAATCCCCAGTGATTTTGTTGCTTAGCTTTGCTCTTACCTTGTGGAATCTCCTCCTACATCACAGAATGGTTGGGGTTGGAAGGGACCTTAAAGCTCATCCAGTTCCAACCTCCTGCCACGGGCAGGGACACCTTCCACTAGAGCAGGTTGCCCCAAGCCCCATCCAAACTGGCCTTGAACTCCGCCAGGGATGGGGCACCCACAACATCCCTGGATAAAGAGATGGATCTCTTTGAGATGATAGGATGTGAATGCATTGAGTACTGAATTAAGATCATCCACTGGAGAACATGCTATAATCTGTTTACATAACTGGCCTAATGCAGGCTTTATCACATTATGGCACCATAGAGACCTTAGTGTCACAGACTTCGGTTCCGTCATCTCCTTTGGCAGTTCTGATAGACTTAGCAGAAGCCTAGCTGGCAAAAGGAAAGCTCGAGGCAAGAAATACCTCCAGTCTAAATAATGGAACAGAATACCTGCAACTCTGATGATATGGGCAAGTGTGGCATGCTGGTTTCTACTCATGTGAAGGTGAATACCCCTGTTTATCCTTTGGTAATTTGGGAAAATGTTGTTTATTCTTAAGGCCTAAGAAATGTTTGATCTTAAAATTGCTAGATTAACCTGAATCAGGAGTTGCACCTTTTTCCTCCCCTATAGGGGATTGGTGTCATGAACTGGGACAGGGGTGGCTTAACTCTGGCCTTTTTAATGACTAGCCTGAGGGAAACTGCTAGTGGTACCAACAGGGAATCAGTCTACAGACAGGATGGCAGTGATTTCACAACTGTGCCAAGTAAGCTTATGCAGAAAAAGCTCCAAGCAAAGTAACAGCAAAAATTGCTACTGGTTGCAAAGCTACAGCAGCAGAGTAATGTAAAGGAAACTAATTGTACACAATCCTCTTGACTAGGCAGCCTGCTGAGTAATAAACCTTCCTAAAGCCAGCAAGGCATATTCATGTAATTGTTTATGGTTTTCTTTGTGCATGTGTCTTCATTTGTATTGTGTATACTGCATATGTTTATATTTATACAAATCTTACTGTTGAACAGAAGCCTACTGTAAGTATGCATATTCTTGGGTATGCCCGTATGTGTGTTTATATATGTCTGTATATTTGTGTGCATGCACGCATGTGTATGTATATATGTCTATGTGTATGAGAAACAGATGCACTGTAGGCAGATAAAGCAGATAAATATAGATCTAAATAGAAGCATAAGCCTATAAATACAGACACTATAGAGAGTGAAAGCAAGCAGGTCTGTACAGTTTCATTATTGCTTGCATTCTGTATAATAAAAGAGTTGCTGATACTGAGATGACTGAGGGGATGACACTGTTGGCTCTCTGCAAACGTTGTAAAAAGGTAAGAAAACTTCCTCCCAATATAAGCAGCTATGACGGTGGAAGATTTACTATCTAATAATTTGCCTAATAGAAGTCATTGTGTAGTTTCTTCTGAGGATGGAAACAGAGGATGGAAACAAAGTATTTATAATTTTACCTCAAAATAAGTAAATAAAATGAAAATCCTGACCCACAGACTGAGAAAGTGCAGCTTCCAGTTTCTATTTTGCAATAAGCCTCATGCATTGTGTTTGTCAACTTTCTGCTTCTGCCGTGCAACAGATCTTTGCTTCAGGTCCTGTAGTCTCTCCAAATGAATTTGGGTGGCAGATACTGGGGAAAACATTGAAGTTCATGACAAAATTAACTTTCAATAGAAATTATGTTCTGAAAGTGTGTGTATATGTGTATTTTAGCCTTCTGTTCACAAATCTCCATTGACTGTTTTAACAGTCAACTTTCTCCCTGTTGTAGCAATATAGCTTTGGCTAATCCATAGCTGTAATGTAGGTAGTTCAAGCAAAAAGGTTGTAATCTTCCTAGATATAAAGAAAACATTAGAGCTATTCAAGGAGGCGTGAAAAGTAGCTTTTTTCTTATTCTGTAACATTTTGATGAGGGTGTTCAGATAAATCAAGATTGCTGGAAAATGCCAGAAAACTGTCAATACTGTGTTTTATTTTTCTTTGTATAATGCAGGTATTATTGAGGTGTTTACAGCAAGCGGCTAGCAGCCAAGAGTTTGGCATTCTCTTTCCAGCTTGACCACTCAGAGTGAGATCTTGTACATTTTTTTCTTTAAATCTGTGCACTTATTTCCCTATTTGTGAGTAGAATTGATAATAAGTATGTCACAGAATTGGGTAATTGAGTAATACCTTGTTTTGTTGGAAGGTCTCATGATTCCATTGGAGCTCCTCATGGAGCAAGGTGTTCAGAAAAAGCAGATCTCTTTTTACAGAGTGCTCTGACAGTCTTGAGGAAAATGAAGAAATAACAGTAGGAAACACTACTGCTGATGTTCTGTATTGTGTTACAGACAATTCACTTATTCTTAATTTAATTGTTTTCAAAGTATGCCAGTAGCTGATGAGTATTGTCAGGTTTCTGTTGAGGAACTCACAGCAAAGCAGAAGAAAGGTAAACACCGGCATATATATATCCATACTCAGACCATCAGTACTCGATGTGACAAAATGTAACCAAAGACAGAAAAATTAAGATGTCAAGTGGTGGAAGCCTTGCTGTGGTATTGAACTCATGTAATGCTAGTTTACTTAGAATATCTAGTCTAAGCTAATTTTCGTCTCCAGATACAAAGACAGCTCAGAATATCTGGGTTCTGCTCCTGAGTTCATTACATTGTTTGGTGCAAGCTGTTTTTCCTCTCAGATTTCTTATTTTGATACCTGAAAATATGCTCTTCTGGGTATATTTTAACATGTTATTCAGGTTAGACCCCAATTTCCAGCCATCTGGGTGCAGTCTAAAAATTTGATCTCTGAATCCTGTGAAGGATCATGAGAAGAAGCTGCTTATTTTTACTATATTTATTGAGATACCTGAATTAAATACAAAAAGGAGTCTGAAGTCGTGTATATGAACAATAAGAAGCTATGGGGAGGTCTGTAAGTGATACAAGAGGAGATGGCACTTTCTCTTGTCCTTCAGCTACTGGAAAAGCCTTATGAAACAGGGACCTGCAGACTTTGTTCAGGTGCTGCTGCTGCTCGTGGTGACTGTGGCAGTAGCAGTAGCTCTCACCTCCTGGCTGGAGGATGTGCTGAGCTCTAAGCAGAGCTATTATGTGCCTCACAGGATTACCTTGCCTTCTGCAGTTTGGGGACTCCTCAGATGTGCCATGTCTGAATATCCCTGAGTTACTCGGGCTCCTGCAGATTGAAACCTGTGTAGTGTACAAATGATATCTGAGAGGTAAAAGGTGAATGAATATGAAACATTGCAGTATTTCAACAGTTAACTTGCCTATCCAATAAATTCTTCTGAGTCTCTCCTAGTCTCTTCTGAGTCTGCTGCATATTATAACAGCCACACTTGCTTCAAAATAAGATTTTACTTTTATGGACCAAAACAAATATTGAGGTTTGTTGGGTAGGGATTATACCGAGCCCCCAATTACTATAGAAATATGGTCATTTCAAAATCTCACAGGGAGTATCTGGAAGGGAAGTTATGCTATCCCAGAAGGCATTCACTGTGAATTCTGATTTTTGTTTTCTGCTTCCCTGCTCCTTTGTCTTCCTAATCCTGATTAATTAACGATTCCTTACAGGATTAAATTATAACATTAGATTGCTTTTGCAGCAGGAGAAATATGTATTTGTTAAAAAATTGCTTTTGACCTAAAACCTTGCGTATGTTGATTTCAGTCTGGATCAGATCATTGCAGCTGACATACAGTCTTGAAAACTGAAGTTTATAATGGAAACAGTGACATAACTTCTATTCTTTTGGTTCTGGCAGACAGGGCAAAAATATCCAGAGACCTCTTTTTCTGACTCTCTGTTCTTTTCTAGTCTCCTTGGACTTTGCTTTCTGAGCCTTTGCCAACTTTACTTTCATTCATTTTGACTAAAACCGTGTTGGAAGTACATCAGTCTGTAGGAACCATTAGGAAATAACACCATTACACATGTTTAATAGGTTGGTTGAGGGGTGGGGAAAGTTTGGTAACTTGTGCTGTGTCATGGTCATTCCAAAATAGTGGAGTCCAAATGATTCATGTGGAAGACAAGCCAGTAGGAGAAAAATAAAGGTAGATTGCCAAGACAAGCATAGTTGTTGTGAGTTAACTTTCATTGCAGGGAAAGTCATATTGCAGAAGGTCTGCAGAAGGTTTATTGATTCTTTAACTAGCAAGAAGAGTTGGCAAGCATCTCTAATGTATTTATTTTTTGTCTCTATCATTTTAATATTTTTTTATTATTCATTTTGCCATTAAAAGCCCATGGCAGCCTAGCACTGTGCTTATCTCCTCCTGCGGTCATTAAAAAGACAGAAACTGTATTGAGGAACATTAAGCTTACATGCAAAATCATGAAATCCTAGAGTAATAACTTGTTTATAACCTCAGTCTCTCCCTTATGATACAGTATTTACTGAGAAGTCATTGTTTTTCTGCAAATACAAAGCTATAGAATCTTTAGTAACATGCAAATGACATCTACTCTTAATGTGTTTCACTAATCAAACAAACCAGCTGTCTAGCATAGTGAAAAATGATGCTATTTTTGTAGGTATGTTGTCTTGTAGGGAGAACTTGTACAGTTAAAAACTGTAACAAACAGTTGCATACAAAAAGGTTAGGGTAAATGTTAAGAATAGAAAATTTTTCAGTGCTTGAAGCCAAGTTGATTATAATGGAAACTTTTGTCAGCTTCACTCAATAGCCCTCAAGTACAGAATAGATCAGTACTGAGCTCCCTAATTTGTCTCCCTATATTTTTAGGGGATTCAGATCTCTGGTTGAACCTCATACGTACAATCCACAGCCTGTTGCTTACAACCTAACATGCAAGCAACTGCTTAAATATATGTGTACTCTGGACAATGATAAAGCAAGCATAGCAGCATTGGAGCTGCTCTTACTCATATCCAAGCTTGGATTTCTCTTAGCTGGTATTTCTTTAGTTTCTCTCTATATCTCCTTTATGTAACATCCTGTAAGACTAATGCATCCCATAAGATGAGGACATACTAAACATCCAGACTAATTTACAGTGTATAAACAGTGCTGAAGAATATGTTCCTGTTCACATGTAGTCTGTGCAGAAGAGTGGAGGTTTTCCTTGTTTGATACGCTGGTCCTATCATTCAGTCTCCCTGAAATACCTTGCATAGTGTCACTCAGAGCTGAATTATGAGGCATCATTTCTGGTGACCACGTCACAGTTAAGTAGAATTTGTCTTCTGTGTCTCATTTCTTTCCTCCAACATTCTCCTGGTAAGCAAAGAAAACGTGCCTGAGCATGTTTTGAGTTGGCCTCACCTGTACTGACTGCTTAATCCAGATTGCATACCTGGGTCCTTCTTTATCTTTTCCTTTAAGAATCAGTTTTGGTTTAGGACAAATCAGACTAGTTAGGCTGCATATGACTTTTTGTGTCAAATTTTTCTGTGTAATTTCAATACCATTCCAGTTTGGTGCAAACAAAACAAGCATGTGTAAGGCATGTTGTATTACATACTGTACAGAGTGCTTATGTTTTCAGTGCTCCTACAAGCCTGTATGTTCTGAAGGAGTAAGTCAAAAGTTGGTGTGTAGTATTACTAAAGAAAGATTTCTTTTAGCAATATTAATGACCCTGATGGCTGAATATAAGCTTGCTAGCATCTTTATACCTAGTATAAGAAGTGCCTCAGGGGAATTAATATGTATTTTCTGGAGATTCTAATAGGATTTGGGCATGGGTTTGGGATAGAAACCTTGCTTTTGCACAGAAGGGTTCATGGGTTTTGTTAAGCATCCGCTTTTCTAGCAAAGGGCACAAAGATGAAAAGGTTGGGAAAAACGTATTTGGTTCAGCAAGGCATAATTCCGTTTCTAAACGCTTTGCTTCCCTCTCTCCGTGGTGCCCCTCCTCACGCATACCTTAAATCCACATCTTACCCCTCTGCATTTCTTCATCTGTGTCTTTCTCTCAGAGCTCTGAATTCATTATACGGAGTAGTGTAAATCAATAGTAAATGCTAACCGCCCACTCCCGTACTCAGTTACGCAATATCACATACCGTGTACACAGAGACAAAAAGGGAAAAAGCACACACAGGCTTTACATTCAAAAGCTCTTGCATAATTTCGCTTTTCTACAGCCAAAAAGAAAAAAAAAAAAAAAAAGAAAGAAAAAAAAAAGGAAATAACAGATGGGGAGACTTGCAGTTTTTTTCCCTTTTCTCAGACTGTACAGAGGGGAGTTAGTTTAACATCCATGGTCATTTCTAATTGCCCTGTGCTGCAGATAAGCAAGGCAGACTTGCGTGTGCTTTTAAAATAAGACTTTTTTCACCAGCTTCCATGATGTGGTGCACTTTTCAGGTAATACGAGAAAAACTGTTCTGAAGTGTTAAAGGCTGAATTGGTTATTTGTTTAGTCTTAATGGAGAAAAGAAAAAGGAAAAGAAACCCCTACTTCGGCTCCTTGATACAAAGCGAAAGAGGGACGAGGAGCGAGGGAGGTTGGGTTGAATTCTCTGGCGTGGTTTCGTGCTGCTGGTTTTTTTTTTCCTTTAAATATCGTTGTTTTTTTTCTTTCTGAACAGCAGAATATCTCTCAATGCAATATTTATGTAAAAAGCCAGTTATGTAACTCTCGCCTGCCTTTCGCTTTTGTTACCTCTCTGGGCTGTACAGCTCTACTGTTTTTCCTCACGACAGATTGTATTAAAACCTGCAAATCCTGATGAAAGGAAAGAAGGACCGGGTGCCCACAGCACAGACTTTAATTTCGAGCCTTTTTAAGGGCTTCAGGCTGGAAGACAATGGATCTATTTAAGATCTGGTTTTGGCTGGAGGAGTTCTTATTGAGTATTTTCTTGTCACAGTGCGCGCTGGAACATCCCTGGCTTCTGCACAGTGTTTCTGTCTCTCTCCTCCTCTCTCTTCTCCCCCCACCAACCTTCCCAAACTTTGGATGTATACAATGAAAGCTTTCTCCCTTTCCTCTCCTGACCTTAATGCGAGTGTCAGGTCGGTCGCTCTGTAACAGCAGCAAGTGCAGAAGCATAGGGAAATTTTAGGTTGCACTGAACTTTATTCATTTTTATTTCATTTAAGTGATTGATGTCCAGAGATTCTTTTGATTAGGATTGGTTGGGATATTTTAATTGATTTCTATCAAATGCAAGTGAAAAATGCATAACCCTGCTAAAGGAATAAAAAAATGAGGGATTTAGGAGGGTTCAAAAAAAGGAAGAAAAGGGTGAATGCTAAGAAAAAAGTTCATACTTTTTGATCATAGGAAGAAATAATTCCTGTAGTTATTGCAACCAATTTATTCCTAGTTGTATCCTCTGAGGATCTGACCTGTTTGTGGTTGCGAGCATTGTGTCGGGGTTTGTTTTCTTTACAAATCGTTCTTGTCTGCGTGCACATTCTTGGACAGATTCTTCCCTAGTGTAATGCTGCTAATTCTGTTGATATTATGTCAGGAGTCTATTAGGTCAATTATAAAGTTACAGAGCTCAATTCTCAGTTATTTTAAAGTGTTTTTCTGGCATTGAAAAGGAGTCATAAAATGAGCCTCAGTGTGAATTATGCCCACTTCGGGCATAGTAGAAAAAATAGTTAAAGCTGACATCTTTCAACAGTGATCCCTGAGACAAGCTTTAAATGAAATAGGCTTTGTGAAAACAGGAAATAGAGTATTTTGAGTTCTATAAGTATATTATAAGCTGCATATGTCACCAAATTGCCGGGGAGTACATGTATATTCAGAAGTATATTGGAACTTCTGGATTCCTTGCCTAATTCTGAAGCCAGCCCTTGCTTTGACTCTGGGCAATGAAAACTGACTCCGCTTCTGTCGCAGCACAGAATCTCTTAGGGATTACAGTAGTATGTACTTTATTGTGCCCTACAAAAACACTCTAAAGTTATTTTATTAATGTTTATAAAGTGGATTTAACTGCATGGGAGAAGGTGTTGAAATAATGTGGACAGGTTAAAAAAAATCATTTAAACTTCAGTCAGGTGTTGCCACAAACATCAAATTGTGGGCACCAGTCAGATATAAATGTTAGCTGGAAATCAGATGATTACCGAAGCCGTCAGAGGATTAAATTCTGGAATGCTGTGCTATGGGAATTATAGGGCCTGGGAGCCTATGTGGTTTTAAGATGGGGTTGGAGCAAAGTATCAGTAGCAGTTTATGACATGGTCGCATGCAGTAGAGAAGACTAACCTCCTTAAAATCCCTTATCCTGGTGTCCCTAATAGCTGTCAACCCTTTGTTAAAATGCTTGGAAGCTGTAGACTGTGTAGCATTACAGAGAACATGAAAAATAATGATTCCAGTGTTTAACTTAATCAAAAGAGTGGTCGTATGTCTTTGAAAGAAAATTACTTTCTGCCCATCTTCTCAGAGTTTTAGTCTATAAGCTTTTTGTCTGCACTAATTACAATGGAAGACGTACTTGGAATAGGTGTACAAAACCTGATAACTTTAAGCAGTAGAGGAGCAAATTTCCCTTTTGAAAGCATTTTACATTTAAGTTTCTTTGCATGTCACTAGGTTACTTCTAACTTTCCCAGTCTTCAGTCCCCAGCTTTGCTTTATATGCTTAGGTGGACTTGTAATAAGGCAGTAGCCTCCCTTAATGGTTAAACACACATTTAATTATTTCCTGGGTATTTACTAATTAAACAAGAAAAACAACCTTGGAAATGCCTGCTGCTAAAAGGCTGGTTATATATACACGCTGTTGGAACAGCAACCAGAATGATGGAATTTTGTGTTTTCTGCAGAATGGAAATCTGATTTTAATTTATGGAGAAGAGGGTGATTTGACTTGACCAGATGCTAGACATGCAACCTGTGAAACTTCTGTCTTCCTAAATTCATAGGCAAAATAGGCAAAAGGGATGCTTTGAACAGTTTCTGAAATGAGATGTTAATATTCAGTTTTAATGAATAAGTCTTCATTTCACAACTTTAAAAGACGCTGGTATTTTATTTTTAAACATAAGCTGTTTGAGTACTGTCACTATGAAGATCTGCGCCTTACTTTTCTTAAATTCGAGTACGTTATTTAGAGAAAAGGTTAAATATGAGCCCTGAAATTTTAAAAACAACAACAAAAATGAGAAGAGCTCTACATTAATTTTTATTTTTAAATGTCATTATTTTTCTTCCCTGACACATGCTTAGAGTTGGATATGTTCGAAAAATAGCTAGCTACTATGGTTTTGCTGTATCCAGCAATGTGCTGAATTAGCTGCTGTAGTCTTTTTTATCTAGTAATTATTCTGCAAGGTTTCCTCCCTCCCTTCCTCAGAACAGTGTTTTTTTGCAACTCTGACACTTTGGTTGAAGTTTATGACAATTTTGTGTCCTTCACTATCAGTAATTCATTGCTAGAGCCTTCACTAGTTTCATAGGTTGGTTTGGTTTGCAGGAGTCCCTGAGAAATGAAGCAAGAAGTGGTATGTTTAGAGTAGTTGAAGCAAAAGTATCAGGCCTAGCCACACTGAATGCTCCTGCCTTCCTCCTTTCCAAAGTTATTGTCTTACATGTTCACAGCAAATGAAGCAGAAGGTTAGTTTCTCACATCTGAGAATCTGTATATTCTTGTCTTTACTGTTAAACCTCATGTGTGCAGGTAGGCCGTGATACCTGCAGGGAAGCATCACTGCTGTCCAGGGGCATAGAGGAGTTGTCTGGATGGGTGCAGTGATTAGAACAGGGTCAACGCTTGGATGTTCCTTGCTCTTTCTTCTGTACAGTGGTTCATATTTTCCTGTTGTCAGTAAATGAAGAGGGCTCTGTTTGGACTGAGTGCCTACATCAGTGTGAGCCCTGCAAGAAGATGTACCTTGCAGTCTGTCGTAACCACTTTGGGGAAGAATCACATCCTCATTTGCTTGTGGGTTTATTTCCTGGATGTCTGGTTTCATCACTGCCAGCTGCTTGAGTGCTGGTGGGACGGAGGGAAGGATGGATACACTCCCTTCACCTTATTGATGCAGAGGCTTGAAATCAGCTCTTTAAGATGTGACCTTTATAGCTGTAAGTAAAAGAGAACAGGGAGCTAGATGTGATAATCCAGAAAGCATGCTTGAGGGTAAAATCCTGTAAGGTAACTAACTGTAAAGAGTTCGGTTTATGCGAGGACTTGATTTGGGGTATTATTTCATAATTTCCAACTGAAGAAACCTCTGACTTAGTTGGCCTCTAACAATCATGATGAAACTCGCCCCTTTAGGGAAGTTCTGTCAGAGACAAGATACAAGGAGGGTTTGCCTGTGTAAGCAGCAGAGAGGATTGTTCGCTCCTGAGTTTTTGCTGATTTACTTGTGACTGGTTGCAGCAGAATAGATGGACTCACTGCTTTGTGCTGTGAACAAGAGAAAAACACTCAGCTGAGAGTGTTTTAAATCAAAACAAATAATAATGCTCTTTATGGACAGACTGTGGAAAGATATTAGCAGAGAACAGTGCAGAAAGCATCTGAAACCATCTTTGCCCATAATTTTCACTACATGTAATTTCTTCAACTATTTTTCTACTAACTGTTTTTATTAAATATCCTGGTTGCCTTAGGCCCCTTACACGACTAAAAGACAAATGACAGAGTTTCAATCTCATCTTCAGAGATCCATCTAAATACACATTTCTGATTAAAAAGTGTCAGTTGCCGCTGAGGCTGGAAATGGTCTGTTCTGCTTTGAGGAAGGGAGAGGCAGGTCCATAATGGTTGCTCGGGCTGTCATGTTTCTGAGAATCAGCTGTTTTTTCTTTATACTCCAAAGATTAAACAAAGAATGTTAAACATTTCCCAATTTAGCATTTATAATGGAAAGCGGCTGTAGGGCCACAGCTCGCTGCTGCAAGGGCAAGCGTTCATATTAGGAGTCGCTTAAAAGGGCTTTTATTTTCTTTGAAGGCCTATCCCTTCCTCTCCCAGCCCGGCTGCTGTGCTTTGCAGGCAGGTGGAGGCAGCTTTAAATCTTTTACTTTCATTTAAGTAGGAGCTGATTTACTTTTGGAAATGAAAGGTAAAGCAGCTCAGCCATCTGCAAAGTGGAGGAGGAGGCAGTGGGTTTCTTTAACTTCTCAAATCTCTACGATTCTATGTCACACCAACAGGCAAGCAGAGATTACCTTCCTGAGCTCCTATTAGCAATAATACGTAGTACTAGTGATCTAATGTCTTAGCTTCAGTTCTTCAGCTCTGTTTCTAAAAGATACCTGTTGGCTGGGTTCAGTCTTCTTTATACTTGCATCCAGCTCAGGCGCTTTGAAGGAAAAGGTTGTAGTCTTAAGTGCAACAGAACCACGTTTCGACCTACTGTCAGTACAGCTTTTTCTGTAGCAATTCATGAGTGATTATGTGGGCACTGTGACTTCCTGTTCCTCATAGTAAAGGCAAAGGATGCTTAAGGATGACTGGTAAAGAGGGAGGGAAAAAAGGTGGGGGAAGGGCATTTTGATTTCCTAATGTTATGTATGCTTTTATTATGTTTATCCGCCTTTCTTATTTTTTAGTTTTATTTGAAGGGTCCATACTAGAAACAAATATTTTGTTGAAGTTTTCTGAGTTGAAGCTGAGGTGAGCCATGGCTCCTTAAATTAAAATTAATATTTGAACTACTTAGCTGTTATAGTACTT
>JANHGB010003323.1:0-20150 GCA_026283785.1 Coracopsis vasa | reverse complement strand
GCTGTGTTTTGGATTTAGTCCAAGAACAATGCTGATAGCACACCAATGTTTTAGTTGTTGCTAAGTAATGCTTACCCTGATCAAGGACTTTTTAGTCCATCATGATCTGCCAGTGATGGGGGGCACAAGAAGCCAGGATGGAGCAGAGACAGAACACCTGATCCAAACTACCCAAAGGGATATTCCATGCCACAGCATGTCAAGCTCATTATACAAACTAGTAGGAGCTGGCTGTGAGCCACTGATCACTGCCTGGGGATGGGATGGGCATTTTTTTCAGCAGGTGGTGAGCAATTGTGCATCACTTGTGTTTCCTGAATTTTATTCCTCCTTCTCTGTTTTCCTTTATTATTATTAATAATAATAATGTAATTACAACTATTATTTATCATGATAGTGATTATAATTTAAAAAATTCAATCTATTATTTTTTTAATAATATCATGATGATTATCATTGTTATTAACAACAGCAACATTGTTATCAATATTCTTATTTTTATCATTATTATATTTTTCATTATTTCAATTACTAAACTGTTCTCAACCTGTGGGTTTTACTTTTCTCCAGTTCTCCTCCCCATCCCACCCAGGAGGTGAAGGGGGAGGACTGAGCAAGCAGCTGAGTGGTATTTAGCTGCTGGCTGGGGTTAAAGCAGGAAAGATCTGAATAGGTCTTAATTCTGTCAGATAAAGCTATTACTACCTCTGCTGCTGCCAAACAGGTGAGCCTGTAGGTGCTTAGCAGGGAGAAGTGTAAATTGAAAGGACAAGGACTAAAGTAGAAATTGTCAGAAGCTGCCAAATCTGTTCGCCCAATTGAGTTGTGGCTCCTGCAGCTCCATGTTCTCAGGCACAGCCAATAATGAGTTTGAGTCCCCAGTAGGCACACGTATACACATACACACAATACATGCATGCATATGCACACAATAGGGCACACTGATCAACACAGACAGAAAACAGAGCACTTCTACCAACAGCTCCAACGGTCTCACCCTGTTCCCCAGTCTGGCTGATCAGGTCAGTTAGTGGGCAGGTGTGAAAGTATATGTGTACATAAATACAATACAGACCCCTTCAGAAGCTGGCCTTAGATACTCAGTCTACCCAGCAGCCAGATGGACAAGCCGCTGGAGGCCTGCAACCCTTCTCTACGTACTGGTACTTGGTACTATACACACACACACACACACACACATACACAAGAGTCCTTTATCCAGGAAAATAGTTAGAAATGGAGTTCAATTGAAAGTCAGGACAGACTTTGGTGACCAGGTGGAGGGCACAGCCAGGCAACTGTGCTGGCCAGCCAATTGTTTACACATGAACAGACTCTTTCTCCTATACATCTACTCTCACACATCTGTTCTTTTTGAAAAAATGTTGACCTATTCCTTTCCCTGCCTTTGTCCCTCTCTTAAGCTTCCCATAATAAGTCTTGTACAGTCCCAGAATGCTCCTTCCCTCATTCCATAATGATTCCCCCAACACTGAAGGCATTAACCCCTTAGTAATCCATAATATCCTCCTTTTGACTAATTGTGAAGGGTATCACACCTAGGCCATGGGGCTAATGGGTACAGGAAGGGGCCATGCCAAGGGCAGGGCCTCCATTTGCCCTGAATTATTGTGGGGTTTTTTATCTATCACTGTTGTTCTGAGATCCTTCATATGTTTTGAGATGAGTCTTTAATCACATAATCAAACAGAACTAGGAAGGTATAGGTGAAATACAGTGGGCATCAAAGACCATGGGGTGAATTACCAAAACATTTTACTGACCATCTGTAATATGTATGTGCCAAACTAAGGCAGAGCTGGCTATTAATATTTGTTTACATCTGATCTTGAATGGTATAAAGAATGAAAATTATAATCAAAACATCGATCTTCCTTCAGCTTTCCTGTCTATATTGTGTCCTCAAGGCCACAAACCATTTTATCTAGTAACTTATCCTGTAGTCCCTCTGGTTTTGTTTATTTGTTTTACTTCATTAGCTTCATTCCAATTAGTTTTCTATTTCTAAACGCTCAAAAGTGTATCATAAGAGTATCGATGCCTATGTAAATCAGTCAAGATAATTCTAGTTATTATATCATGTGGAAAATTTCCACTCAAATAATGAATTTGCTCTGTATTTTCTTCATATGATTTAAAAACTTGATAACCTAAACATGTGGATATGCTTTTCCAGAAAGTTCACAACTGAAAGAAGGCACTGCAATTATATGAAATGGTGCTTAAAGAAGCATCTGTGCTTGCCAGAAGAGGAGGGTGGGGAATAAACTGTTAGAAGGAGTGTCAATGGCAAGTGATGTTTCTCCATGAAAGTATTATAAATGCATAGATTGATGCCAGAATCATCGGCAAGGCATTAACAATTTCTCTAATACCTTTCTACTTAGTTATACTGGGAATGGTGGAGCCGAAACACTTGCATCTTGTCTTCTGCATTTTAAAACAGTTGAAGAAGTAGTAATTCACTCTGTGCAAAGATGCCCCTAGCTGGGCAAACTTTGGAATTCCTAGTATGGCTTGTTTCTGTCATTTACAAACTAAAAGGCTTTTCAAACCTTCCTCGTTTCTGTCATGCTGAATAGTCTGGCTGTCACTCTTGGCCTGGATTACGTTGTTGAAAGCAAATTTGTGTCACTGACCTTACCAGTAAGGTTGAATATGCCACAGAACGTCATCCCAGTGAACACCACTTAGAAGTTCTCTGTGAGACTTGTCACTGACACACTAACTATGAAGTAGTGATGATAAATTGTCAGAAATAATGAATGTTGAAATATGTTCCAAGAGACATTTGTACTAAGGGCTGTAAAGAGGGTTAACAGATAAGCAAGCCAATTAATGCTACTGCATCTAATACACAAATAGTATTTTCAGAAAGAAGATGGAAAGTTTTCAGCTTTTCATTTGCAAATCTTATTTCCAGTGTCTACCAACTGCAATGACAGACTGAACACTCAGTTGTTACAAAAAGTATGTCATTAATGTATGTAGCTAAATAAGGTTTTAGGATCATTATCTAAAGTATCTATTTTGAGTTTATAAGATTCTCTTTTATTCTAAAATCAGAAAAGCATTTTTTGCTAAATAAGGGGTTTACTGAGAGTATTCCATGTAAACCAATTAGGTGTAGGTACAGTATTATCAATTATTAATAATTTTTATATTTATTGATAATTATCAAGGAATTTTTTTACTTTACAAAAGGTGGCAATGCTATATTCTCAGTAGGAGTGGGAGAAACTTAAGAAATAGTAACCTAAACCTTTGCCACACTGCTTCTTACCCTCCCCTATTCTTTTATTGTTATAATTATGAATAACTTCAGAGAATAGTCGGGGTTTTTTTTTAGTTTTGAATAAGAAAATTTTGGAACAGGGACTATACTGCATGCAAATGAATCAGCATTAAGATCTGAACTACAATTTGGAGAGAGAACAGAACATTAATATCTTCATCTGTGGCAATGTAGAGAAGAGATTAAGATATATCATAAAACAAAATTAGGTCTAAATTGTGTAAGGTCTTGAAGAAGTTTATTATCTTATATTAATGCACTATGGAAGAGGTATCAGTACCTGGACTCACTGACGTGTAAGAAAAGAAAGACGAAGAAGATGATTTTATCATCTGTGATTTGAATAGATTAAAAAGCTAAGATTAGCATCAGAGATACTAAAGGAGAAGTTGCAGTAACTGAGTTAAAAGTTAATCTGCCACTCATGTAACTAGTAACTATATGGAACTAAATAGCTCAGTAAATTTTTCAGCGTTTAAGTTTGAAGCTTTTACTGTAGCTTATCTTGAAAGACATATATTCGCTGCCATTACTTCACTTATGGTTCTACAGGCTATTTGATAAAAGCATTAATGATAATCAACAAAAAATTGATGTACTTTATGCTTATATTGTAAAGCGGACATAAGAACCAGTTGAAGTAGAACTTGCCAGAGTTAATGCCACTGCAGGGCAAACTTAAAAAAATAGAGTATTTCCATATGACAGAATGACTGTGATTACAGTGCATGTTAATCTACAAGTAGCAGCTTGATTTCACTCATGTAAGTACCATAACTATCAATGAAGACATCAGCTTAAGTTTCTGCTAATAGCCGTAGCACAAAGTTGCTTGATGATTATAAAAACCTCCTTCCTGAATTCATGTTGCCTCTTTATTAGCTTAGTTAAGCTCACTCAAGCTCGTTACATTTTTTTGGAATCATGCTGAAGAACTGTTCAGCACATTTTATTGAATGATGTTCATTTCAGTGAAAGAATCACTGGACTGGAGTCACAGCCTCTTTGTATTACTGACATGCAGAAACTGCACTGTGGTAACACTGTCCTACAGTGGCTGAAAGACTTTGGTAAAAGGAACTACACTTGTACTACGTGTGTGCACTGAAGCTGAGCTCTGTGCCTCTGTCCAGCTTCTCCTTATTGTGTGGTTAGAAGATGCCTGATTTACTGATCAGTTTTGCTAACTCCCTTCAGACCAAGGTAATACTGCTGCCTAGCAGCAGTTTTAACACCATTACAAAATGAACACAATAGTTATAGCTAATGTGTTTATAATGCACTCAGTTCTAACTAGAAACCTTTCTTTGTGCTCAGTGTCTCACAAATACTAAAATACGGTTTTCCCTAAGTTGTTTTCTTCTATTCAATAAAACAGATTCATTCATAAAATCATTTTTCTCTATTTAGAAGCACTGCAAGCTGAATCGCAGTTTCTTACATTTTGAGAAGTCTGGATTTCAAAATGAGGGAGGATCTGTGTTGTGAGTAGGCAGGTTCAGCAATGGCTGCAGTTTGCTACCTAGCACCCTCACGTTTAATTGCACTAAATTAGATAAGGCTCAGGGTTGATACCAGCTGATAGAACATAAGTAAAAACTTTTACTGCATTTTTTTAGCTAGGGCATTTTTGTGGGTAGCACATCTGGAATCTGAAATCAAATATTTTACTGGCAACATGATACTGAAATGTATGAAAAGCATATTCTTGTACAAGTATAGAAAGTCTGTCTAATGTGTAGCTCAAACAGAACTAATGCAGCTTTACAGTGGTGTCTGTAAAGCCTCTTCACTTGTGAACAAAACTCTGTCAATCAGAGATCACATCTCTTGCCCCTCTTAACTGCCCAAAGCCTAAACAGACACCTCTGCAGGTGCTGATGTAGCAGTAGCAGTTCCCTGTCTTTTTCACTGGCTGGAGGTTACCCCTTTCCACAGCTCAGCTGGTAAAGTGTTTCTGGCAAATTCTGTCTAATTCACAATCAGAGGAAAGCCAGAGCAGGTTCCAAATGATAGAGGAAAACACACCAGGCTGCTTATAACAGACTACCACAGAAACTAGCTGCTGCCAACAGGTTAACAACTGATCTTAGAAAGTGTGTATGTAGGTCTCAGCTAGCTTGTCCCAGAAATAGTCCTGAGAGATCTACAGCTTGGGTGGACATTCTGAGTGGAATCAACTGCAGCATAGAGAGGACTAGGAAAAACAACTATCAGCACAGCTAGATGGGAAAGTATCTGTCCTTAGCCTCAAGCCAACTATTTAAATTGCTTGTCCTTACCTGGGTGATTTTGCCTGAGGAGAATGAGGGATCAATCACAGGAACTACTCTGCTGGAGGTTACTGCCCTCCCAGTTCTGCTGACAAAAGGCAATAATAAGCAGCTAGAGGGCATAACTGTAACAGGGGTCTTCCACCTGCACGCCAGTTGTAGCGTGATGTCTGTCTATAATCTATTTGACTGACTAATGTATGCTAGCTTTAGCTTATAATATAGACTTAGGTTAATTAAAGTTGCTTTCTAAGTTGCTCTGTACATTAATCCTTAAATTTCTGTGACTGAATCTGTATTTTTATTTGTTCATATTTTCTGGGTGAATGTTCCTTTATATTAGTTTAGATTATTAATAAATAATATAGTATAATTTCTTTTATTGTAACATTAAAAAATTTAGATAAAAGCACTTATTATTGTGACTTTTCTACTCAGCTTTCTCTATTGCTTATCAATAGTATTAACATAAGGAAGAGGCAAAAAGGAGGTGAAGAGAAACATGAAGTTGTCATTTCAAGATTTGAAAAGCTTCAGTTAAGGAAGATGATTAAAATATCTGTTCTTATATAAACTGTTTGAAAACTGGACTCAGTAGGAAAAACATACCTAACAATCACAGACAACTCTCAGCACAGTAATCAGATAATTGTTTAAAATACCTCTGTCAGTATTCTGAGATAGGTTACAGATAGATTCAGTATTCGTTTTCTCTGATATGCCAGAGAAGGGAACATGGTGAGGCTGTTAGTGGTTTACGTTTAAGTGCTGCATGTGACTGTATGTGTTGATCAGTGTGGCTGGCCATGTACACAAGTGAACATGTATTGTATACATGTGTTTATGTATGTGCCTACTAGGAATACATGCTGCTGGTTGGACCCAAGGTGATGAAGCTGTGGCAGCCTTGCTCTGCTGATGTAAGATTTGACAACTAACAATATACGTGGAAAATGGCATATAAAGTTTATGAAATTTAGATATAATAAAATGACTTTTACATGCAAGTTTTATGCATGCTATTTTGAATGTATGTATTAGTTTTTTGAGATTATATGCAATTTCTTTTTGCATAAAATAATTTTGTTATGTATTTTTTGTAAAATATTTCTTGCACAGTGTTCTCAAGTACATGGTTAAGCTACATATGGTCTTAGAATATTATGTGTCAGTGTTTTGAAGAAGTAGGCCCAGACTTGAGAGATTTTAGTGTCAATAATAATATGCTCTCAGAAAATGTCATAGAGATTGATTGTGGAGAAGGGACTGACAAACAAGATATGGATGATATCACCTGAAGTACAACCAGCCTTACTGCCACTAGAAGACACCCCCCGTAGTATGAAACTGCAACAGACTTATTATCACTGTAAGAACCTCTGTCTTCACCACAAATGACAATGCTACAGGAAATTAAGGTATGTCTGGAATCAAGGAATTTAAATAGTTTTCCTTTATTCTTGATTCAAGTCCAGATCCTCTTGGCCTGTAACCAAACGAGATGAAATCTAATTACACATTGTGCATATGTGTCTGAGAAAGCATAGTAATATCTTTATTAAGACTAAATATTAAATTATAAATATAAATTTATTAAAGACTGATTTCCCCTTGAATAGGGGAAACTATACATTTCCTTCAATAAGCATTATAGTTCTATTATTCTTAAAATAAACAGTTGGCTGAGGCTTCTTAACTGTGGACAGTAATTATATTATTTTAATGTTAATTATATTAAAACATTTTAACTTTGCTTAGAGATGGGTATGTAACTATGACTTTGTTTCACTTTTGTAGTTTGCCTGTTCAAGAACCAGCTTTGTACGAAAAACCAAACCTTGAAATATTTAAATGTGATTCAATTCATTTAATATATGATAGTCCCCCCTGTATGTCATTTATGAAGTACATCTGCCACACACAAAATTAAAAGATAAGTAACATGATTACAATCAGATTAGTGAGTCTATGCAAGTAAATTAGATTGCAAATCTATACGAGAGAAAACTGCACTTCCTAGTGAGACCACTTTGCATCACATTAGTTTAAAGTGAGTGAATTTTCAGCAGTTATATAAGATACTGACTGGAAAAATCCAACACTTGTAATAATACTTTAAATATCCAGAAAACCTTCCTTCTGTTTGGGCGCAAACTACTTGCTGTTTCCTGCTGGAACTTTTCACCTGGTACTTAGTTAAAAACTCAGCCATACATGTAAATTGGCTGTTGATCAAATTTGAAGGGGTAGGCTTTTAAGGAACAGAGAATTTTTGTTTTCACTGTGTTTGGGCACCAGGTATAAATACAAGGATCAACATTTTACTTAAGAAGGACCATACATATACTCAAATAAAATTATGTATGCTTAAAAAAGCATGTGGCTGCATGAGGGTGAAGTAAAATAAGAAATTTTCAAGTATATATATTAAAAAATATGCTTTCCCATGAAAAAACTACATAAGCCAAAGGAGTGGGCTAAGTTTGTAGTCCTGGGGAAGAAATTGCTTTGAACTCAGAAAACTTGTTTTTCACATATGGACTTTTGATCGGTTTCAGTTTTAACTCCAAAACTTCATGCATCTGTACATGTAAACAGTTTTAGACATCATATTTCAGTTTAGTTAACATGCTGTGTAACCTGAGTCTAGTTGTGCTCCAGCACACAGTATTCTGATGCTAGCAATAAAAAAGCCAGTTGAACAGAGCCTGAAATCCTCACAGAGAAATTCCTGGGGATTTCAAACTAGAGTTCAGCTGAATTGAATTCTAAGTTCTGTTAAAGAGCAGCAAAAAATTAATCATATTTAAATTTGGCATTTATCTTTCACTGTTTTAATCTCAAAGAAATCCCCTTAAATTTAACTTGGTAAAGATTATTCCAGGCTACATTGTTTCCAATGGGCTTTATTATTATTGTAAAAAAAAAGGCTTTAAAATTGTGGCATTTAAATAAATTGATTCCTCATCACTCCAGATCTTTATATCAATATTCACTTCTTTGGAAAGATATGTTCTAACTCAGTTAATATTGCAGGTTTGACAGAGAAATTATTATGGAAAGCATTTTTCCTGAATATCTTCAGGAAACTATCCTACTTTAAGATGAATTTTAGAAAACACATTCAATTTCCTTGGTGTGATTAAATCATCTAATCTCCAGAATGTTTTGTGTTTTGCTCTACCTAAAATAATACTATGTATTATAGCTATATAACCTCAAATTTTATGCTTATGTAGATATCACTAAGCTAGAACAGGCTGGATGGTCATAAACCTTTTATTTAGATTTTTATAAGTAAATGCTGTAGCTATTCAAGTATTACATTAGGTTTTCAGCAGAGAACATACAGAAACTTATCAATACATCTAAAATCAGTATCAACCCAAAATAGCTTCAGATGGGCTTAGTAACATGGCTTTCTAAAGGGCTCTTCTAGTGGCAAGAAAAATTTACTTATCTAGTTTAACAACATTGTCTCTCAAGTGCTTTAACAGCAGGTTTATACACTTGGAGATGTACATCAGGACATTCAAAGTGTTTCATTTTACTGTGTTCCAAGGTCAGAATCTTCATACCTCTTTATTCCACTTAACAATGGCAAGAGAATGCCAGTTTGAAAAAATAAATGAAATAAAATGTACAAACAGCAGGTTGCTCTGTTAGTAGGAAGTTCAGGATATTAGTTTCACTTCAGGGTCATATAAGCATGATTTACTTGCAGCAAACATTTTATATCTAAGGGTTATAATTAACAAGGTTACAAAAGTGAGTCAAGGTATTCTAAGAACCACTTACTATTTACTTTTGATATATACAGGTTGACAAGATTCTGCTTGGCGGTGGAGTATAATAAAAGAATAATTTTTGTGAATTAGTGCACTTTTTAATAAGAGATCAGGAAATGTTTATAATAAAATCAGAAAGTTGGGATTATGGTGAAAATAGTCTGAGGCAGCTTTTCAGGTGGAAGAGCTTCATATTCTGATGTGGAAACGGGAAAATCTAAAAAGCATTACAAGCCCGGCTGACAACCAGAAAAAAAAAAAAAAAAAAAAGGGGGAAGAAGAAGGAGAGGTATGCTGGGAAAAGTTACTACAATTTAGAAAACTTGAGTGCATTATTTTAGTTTAACTTAAAGGAGATCTCTACTACCTTCCTACATTGTGTTTGTCAATGGCAAACTTCTCTTGTGTTTTCAGTCTTGTAGATTTTGTTCAGAATTACTTAGATGGTAAAGCATAGGAATTAAGGGCAACTCTTTAAAATATCCCATCACATCAAATAATTCTGCATCATAATTTACAGAATTCATTTCAATACAATTCTAGACTGGATTACTAGAAAATTGATGTTGATATTATAACAACCATTCAAATTATATGCAATAAAATATGGGTCAAGGTTAAATGAAAAAATGTCTCTTTTACAGGTGTGAAAGCTTAGAGCAGTTCCAACATGGAAAGTCCTTAGGCAAGTAGAATTTAAATAGGATACAGACACCTACTTGAAAAAAACACATTGAAATTATTGGGTTGCAACATGCTGTACAAGTACTGTAACACGGTATCAACTGGAATTCATTGCTGGATGACAAATGGCCTGGAGCATATCAGAAAGAAACTAAAAGAAGCAAAGTTTAAAGAAAGATTTTCAGAGATTGTAGAAAAGAGTAGTAGGATTCTGTGTACTGCTGAGATTAGGGGGCAATAAAGGAAAGGAAATAAGGCACTAAGAGTAGTATAACTTTCAGAGGTCATGGAAAAGGTTGGATAATAATAGTACTAGGGAAACTGTGGCAAGAAGTAGCTTCAGAGGCTTGATGAAGTTGGTACAGTTGACTTGACAATTAAGATACTAAATCCTCTTATCAGCTAACACTTGATATGCGTCAGTTTCGAACTCCATTTTGGTTTGCAGCTCAGTAGGTCCCTACCACTATTCGACTAGCAATAACAAAGTTCTTGTACCCAGTGAGAACCCAGACATTTCTTGTTGGGAATTCTTTGTGACTTTCAATCATTACCTTGTATACCGTCTTGCAGCACTGAGCTTCATGTGAGGCTCCTGTGAACTGCAGGTACAGCTACTGCTTTGTATATCAGTAGGGCAATTACGGCACTGTCATTAGCTCTACTTTTACATCTGCAGTGCTTTTCTCACCAAAGACAAGAAAAAGCCAGAATCAATTTCTTCCCATTCACACCAGTGATATTAAAATGTGCTATTCTTCAGAAAAGAGTTAAAATTACTTCATGTTAGAAAGCGAATCAGTGGTCCAGCAGCAGGTGAAAGCAAAAACCTAAAAGTAAAAAAAAATCAACTTTTTTGTTTATTGTAATTTCATAAATTCTTAATTGCCCAAATAAGAATATTATCTACAATTACTAAGCTATGAACACTAATATGAAAGCAAAACCACATCTGATCATGCAGCCTGACTCTGACAGTAGACTGGAGTTTGCTAGTTGATACCTAAGGAATTGTATTATAAAAAGGCAAGCTTATATGATGCTTCCTAGATAGTCTCCTAGCCTCTAAGAACTTGAAGCTCAGGGATTCTGTAGTTCAGACAAAAACTTAGTAAGTAATTTATGTAAACTTTAATACATCTTGTACTCTGAGAATTCAGCTATAGTCACCACTGAAAGAATAATATATAACATGATTAGTTTTGAAAACAAATCCAAACTTCATAAGACTGACAAATAAACTTAATTGAATCATGTTTCATAATAGAATCCACTAGGGAAACAGCTTTAACTGGTAGGTTGAAGAATGTTCCTCTAACCTCAGAGTACTCTATAGCCAGGGGGCTAGAATGAAGCAAGATACTGAGCTGAATGCCACCAGACTGAAACACCAGGCTTCAACTGTTAAGTATAGTGAGACACATGAAGGCACTTGCAAAAAGCATTGGCCCTTTAATTTAAGAAAAATGTGAAAGGTATAGTTAAAGAGAAGGCTTAAGTATACCCTTAAGTAAAATACCTGTATGGTAAGAGGCAAATCTTGTCTCTGATAGTTTTTCACACCAGTTAGCTCTGTGCAGCTATGCACTGAGATCTCCCAGATTCACCTCAGCCTCCACTGAGAATTAGTGAAGAATGACTTCATTAGAATAATTTCATCAGGCAGCAGAGAAAGGGCAGGACTTCCAGAACGTGGTTCACCCTATTCTAAGATAGATATCTAAAACATGTGGGATTAAAACCTTCTTGGTGATATTTATTTCTCTATTATGCCTCTTGGAAAAAAGCTTCATGTGTGATACACCATCTAAAGTTAGATGAAATCAATTCACCTCAGGAGTGAAAGGTCTCAGTGTCTTCTTTCTTAGTGATTTTCAGGCTCTTAACATGCTTTGAAATATTTAAAGCTAAATACTAGTCAGAAAGCATTTGTCATCTGATGTCAGGGATTAGACACTGGGCTGTTGTGTATGAATAAAACCAGAAGAATTTGGCTCCCAGATTATAACTGATAATACTAGATTTACTCGAGAAAGTTGCTTTCATTCATATCAAGCCTCTAAAATGTAATAATCAGCACTGGATAGAATATGACTCCCTTAGCCTAGCTAAGTCTTTTTCTAACCCAGCTGTAACATAAGAGAAGATATAAACCTCACCAAGTTGGCATTATGTACGTAATTTTCTTCCTAACTGTTGGGAAAGTGATAGCTTTAAGGAGAAAATAACTCTCCAAGAAGAATTATGAGTTAATAATCCTGTTTCAAGTGTAACGAGCTACAAGAAGATTATGAATTTCTGAATTCATACTTGCTTAGGTTTTATGTCCATGAAGAAATGCACAAAGTCTGGTAAAGTGGTACACATGAGCAAAACAGCTTAATTTTTCTGATCAAATTCCTATTTCTACTACAGCTAGCAAGAAAACGAACATCTGAAATCTGCTATGTACCAGAAATGATTTGATTGCCACAAATCCTTAGACCACAACTGTTCTACATTTCTCTATGAATTCTATGAACGAAATTTTTCTCAGCTCTCAAGTATCAGAGTCTAAATAATTTCAGAGAAGGCTGTGTATGGGTGAATGTGAATAGAACTTCTGTTTTAGACCTTCAGCTGCCAAAGGAGGAAGGATTTTCATACTCATTTTTATTTTATATTTTGGCAAGTGTACATTTATGAAGAAAGACAGAATCTCTTTGTGCATGCACGATTTATATATATATAGCTTTGTTCTGTCAGCTAGGCTGGTCAAAATTAGTCAGTGAACATTCAAAGGAAGCCTTGTAATATATAAAATATCCCTAGAGGGGGGGAATAAATGCTGTTTAAGATATTGAATTGTTGGAACAGAGCCAGTAATGCAATTCTTGTTCAGTTACATTTTCAGATGACTCATCAGATCTTCTGCTAATCTCTGCTTTGAGGCTCAGGGAATATAGTTTTTAAAATTTTAAAGGGAGATCTTTCTCTCAAACATAAAAAAAAAAAAAAAAAAAAGAAAGAAATATTTTTTAAAAACAGAAGAATTTTTTACACAGTAATATTGAGGAATCCATGCTTTGGATTCATTTCCAAATGTGATGCAGCAACTTGTACCAATGATAAATCTAGAAAGATGATCAAACACTGTAATCCTATTTCCTATTTTACCATGTAAAATGAAACATAAAAACTTGTACTTAGCTGTAATGGTGATAAAGACACTGACCCCCTGGAACTAATTTAAAGCAATTACTTTTGAGAAAAGAAATTTCAGCTATAAAGAGAATTAAAAATAAAAAAATAAATAAACTCCGCAAACCAACATAAAACAAGGAACATATACCTTTGCTTTTACTTGTGCCTTTTCAATTCCTTCCAGCTGCTGTTCCATGGTAATGAGTTCTCCTTTTTTGTGTGCTCATCTATTGTCTTTTAAATCATAGCTACAAATCAAATAACATCCATTCACTGCCGTCAGATAACTTTCAAACACTAAACTAAAGGGATCAGGCTTTGCCAAAGTCATTGTCAGCAACATTGGCACTTCCGTGCCAATGACTTTACCCCTTAAAAAGTGATAAAATTGATCTTTTCTTATTCCTTTTTTCCTTCTCTTTTTTTTTTTAAGGAAATGAACTGTATAAACAAACTATTACATAGTGTTAGACTTAACACAGGAAGAAATCAGTCTAATCCATTAGTGTTATACATTTGACAGTGAAATGAAAAAGAAAGGAAATTGGTTTTATTAGTATAAAAATAAAAAGAAAGAAAAAGAGAACACTAATGGACCTTAAGGAAATGGTGTGGAAATTATTTTTTATATTACTTATGCTTCCACCTTAACACTAACCCACAATGTGAAAAGTAATGTGAGCCTGACAACGCATGATGGCAAAGGCCAAGATGGAAAATATCCCTAGGGAAGGTTTCCATTATTTTTGACATATTAAAGGCTTTCTGCTTTTATTCATGAGTAGTGGAGAAAAAGAAAAGATTTGCCTGCTGAATTTAATTACTGGTTCTTCTCTGTAAAATGGAATTTTTAGTTCATTCTATGTTAAGCTACTGGGCAGAAGCAGGGAAGAAACCATAGTTCACAGGCAGAGATGTTATAGAAAAATTCCTTCAAGTACAATTCTACATCTGCTGCCACTCCAGCTTTTCAGTAGAGAAGTGGAGGCAAAGAATAGCTAAATTGTTTACATTAAGCATAACCTAAACAATGCCTGCCTTAGTCTTTTCCAAGCTGTGAACATTCAGCCATTGTTATGACAGAAGTGTCTGGTACTATGACTTTAAAAATAAGTGCACGATTCCAACGAACTATCACAGGTGGCAGGCCTAGAACACAGGAAAGATTAAACAACAGAGATAGTGAGATTATTTTATAGCAAGTTATCTGTATGTACCATCAGCACAAGCTGTGGAAAAAAAAATGCCTAACCAAACATGTTTCCATCTGCACAGCCATAAAACCAAACCAAATCCCCAAAAGACCCAAGCTAATGTGATAAATTAGGTTATAGATTTAATAGCAGCAAACTGATTAAAAAACAGATCTACTGCTTGTAGCTCCGATATACATATACTAGCCCAGATATCTACCTTGTATTCTTAAGGTAGGAAAGAAAGTGAAAATAGTATTTAAAACAGTAGTCAGAGAATAGTCTAATCAACAACATAAATCTGAGACACTAATTTTGAAGAGAAATTAAGCTAGTGAAAATATAAACGATCTACCCTAAGACCCTAGGCTGGTGCTCTGACATTGTTATGTTAACCAAGCTGAGTAGCAGACACGGGTTGAGAATTCAATGCATATGAATTGCTTCAAAATTTGGGGAACATACGTAGCAATAATTTTCTGGAATATAAATCATGGGTGGGTTTTATGATTTATGAAAGCTGTTTCTGAAATCCTAACTCTTCCTGGAGGCAAAATTATTAATTCAGAAGTTTTGGAACATCCTCACCTATTAAGTAAGATCCAGTCTGAAATCATTCCGTAGCACACATATTTTGGGAAAAACCGGAGTGTAATCCATTGCTTGTAGTAATTTCACCCATAGGAAGAACTCAAGTGTTCACCATCAGTCTTTAATACAATGCCTAGTTGTCTGATCACTTGACCAGGAAGAGGAATTTTTGGTTTCAGGGCCTGAGGGAGCTCTGTCTTTCTTCTCTACAGCGTCAAAAAGCACCAAGTTAATAGCCTTGCCTGGGTGGAAAACAGTCTTTTTATTAATTTCAAGGAAGTGCCAGTGTATAGGACATAGTTAGGGATTAACAAGGAAAAAGGAGAGCATAAACAGGAACATCATTCTGTAACTTAATGGTTAAGACACTCACTGGGAATTAAAATTGTTGCTTTGTGTGTCCTAGTCTTATAAATGTCTTCGTATTTTATCTACTAGCATAAGTAGACAATGTTTATGTTGTTGAAAGCATAGCTATTAACAGTCCACTGTGTACATAATATTGTATTTTCTTATAGATTTTCTTTGATATAAAAAAATTACCTACTTTTCTGTAAGTTCACAGCTTCAACAGGATGCATAAAGATTGAGCATACCATGTTGTTAAGTTGTTCTTTTTAAATTTGGAGAAAGAGGCTTTGAACTTTAAGGCATTAAGCTCAAGTTTCTTGCTCCCCAAGTGAATAGTTTAACCATAATGTTATTAGGAAATAAATGGGCATCACCATGATTTCCAAACAGTTTTAAAGTAAGACGGTCAGTGCTGCATTTTGAATCAGTCTTTCTGGTATCTATTAGTTACATTTGTTACTTGTAGTCATCTCACTTTTTCAAAATCAACTCTGTTCATTCAGTAGAAGTAATATCTTACTATATATTCTATCAAAAGTAAGAACTAATAGATTATTTCATCTTTCTGGTGTTGTCATTGGTTTATTGTCTTGATCATGTCTGTCAGCATATAGAACTATACAATAGCAAATAACAAAAAATAACTATCACATTTGATTGAGAACTCATAATTTACTAAGCTGTTCCTAGTGTCATCCATGAATCATATATTCATATGGTCATATGCTGTAGAATACAATGCTAATTTAAGTTTATGGACAGAAGAATCAAGTCAAAGTGGAAACATTTTTCTTCAAACATGCAATGATTCTAAACAAAAATTTTCCAAAAAAAGTATTTAGCCACAGTTAGTAAAGAGATCTAGATCAAGTCAAGTCTATAACAGGCTATAGTTCAGCAATGGCTGCCTCCCTATGGTAATGAAAACCTGGAAAATTGAATATGTGGTATATTTATTCAGAGTACTGCAAAAGCCTTTAAAGAAATCACTGTAGGATTGCTGGAAAGAAGGATTGGTTATGACAAATATTTCTATAGTAAATGAAGATAATACCCAAGTTTGACACCACTGGTTTGTTTTCAATACTCATTATTGAAAAAGGTGGGTAAACCAGCTATTTATTCACCTTTTCAGATAGTGGTGTATTATCTAAGATAATTCCATTCATTTGTCTATTTTAGCTCTATTGGATGGTGCGCTTTGACCAATTTTTTCTCACTGCTAAAGATTTTTCCCTCATTTCTTTCTTGTAGAAGCAGGCTGTAATATTAAAATGGCACCATAACTTGATTTAGTATTTAATATGAATAAGGCCCTATTTTGGCCAAGTTTATCTGAGGTATGTTACTACCTCTATATAGACATATTACATATGAGATAGTTAAGAAAGACTATTAGAATAAGTTTAAGATACGCGGCCTGCAATTTTGGCCCTCCTCCACAGCCCTTAAGATCTATGTTTATTTCTTGGCTTCCTCATAGGTTTTTGTAAAGATTTGGCAAGTCCTTCATAGCACTGTCATTTGCCTTATTCTCTATAAGGCCTTCCTTTTGGAAAAAAAGAAATCCAACAGAAATAATTTAAGAAACATTTGTATGTTCATAAGTACTGTGACGAAAGACCATGCATGCAAATAAGTGGATACTTTTTTAAAAATATCTTCTGAAAAAACGAATGTATAAAGAATTTACATAAAGAAAAGTATAGACAAGAAGAATAAAATCTGTAGTTCCAGGTATTAGGGACAATTTAAAAAATTCTTCAAACACCCACCAGAGTGTGTTACTTCATGGAATAAACAAAGGTTGTTAGCATTCCTCAGTTACCCAATAACATTATGAAAGCTGGACAACTTCTGAGCTATTTCTACAAGCAAAGCATCTGGATTTTATAAATGTTGAAAGAGCACAAACCAAGCATTTTCAGGAAGGCAGTATGAAAAATGTCCTAGGTAGAATTAGTACATGCTACTAATTAATAATCAACAATAGTAAATAACATTTTAGTTATAAACACATACACCTAGCCCCAAAATTACACAGACTGTATTATAAGCTTCATTCTTTATGTTCTCTATTTCCTACATTTCCCCCTCTTCAGATTTCATGTGCAAAACCACTTCTGTTCACATAAAGCCTTCATACTCTGCATACGTGCATATACAGATGTTCTCACTAGAATACTGCATAAAGTATGAGGCAAGCTGTAAATCTTTCTTGAAGAGATTTTCCTAATTGTCATTTCAGTAGTTTAATTGTCATTTCAGTAGTTTAATTGTCATTTCAGTAGTTTAATTGTCACTGTAGGCAGCTTTTTTTTATAATGTACCCAGGGGTGCAGCAAGCAATGGTGGCCATAGACCCTGAAGAGAAATAATTTAAAAAACCAGTAATGGACACCTGCTTAAGTTATTATTGTTCAGATTACAGAGATACATTTATATAAAGCTAGAAAGAATAGACAATAATAAAATACCTTTGCTCAATTTAGAACAGGGCTGTGGTGGCAATGGTATCAGTATGTCTAGAAGTAGAGCAGAAAAGGGCCAAAGTTCTGGTGCTCAGAATGACTTGCTCTCACTTAAAAAAAATAAAAAAAGGGAAAAGAAAAAGAAAAGGAAAAGGAAAAGGAAAAGTAAGGGAAAAAAGGGAAATAGGGAAAGGAAGGGAAGGGAAAAGATAAAGAAAGTGAGATCACTTACTGGTTACTGTCATGAAAAGACTTGATGAGGCAAAAATTGATTGTATTTTCTGCTAAAACAAATTCAGGTACTGCGAAACAAAAACTAAAAAAAAATTAAACGAAACTTTACCTAGAACTCCCTCTCCCCTCTTTTTCCAGGCTCAGCTACTTTCTTCTGGAACAAGGTACTCATCACTACTCTACCTGCCTTGAGCAGCATGGGAGAATGGAGTATGGAATGATGCAGTCAGTATGTAACAGTTACTCTCTGCTGATCCCTCCTCCTTACACTTTTCTCTTGCTCCAACATGGAGTCCCCCCTATGGGATAAAATACTTCAGGATAAAATGCTTCTGCATGGACTTTCCACAGGCTTCAGATCCTCCAGGAAATGTCCACCTGCTCATTGTGGGATCCTCCATGGCCCACAGTACCAGAATTACATTATATACTATATTAGGAAAAACATGAAGAAAAGGCTTAATCTGCTGCATGCAGTGTTTGCTATTTCAATAATTTGCAGCTGAATTTCCATCCTGATCTACTTATGTCCAGATCTCAATATTGACACAAAACAGGCTTGAGAAACAAAAAGTATTAACGAGCTATTTGGCCAAAAACATCTGTTGTCACCTGACCACATATCTTTTTCTGTCTTTCTGATAAATGCAGACTTTTAAATTCCTTAGAAAATAGTTGCTCCTTTGAAATGAAGTTTTGCCAGCAACTTTGTTGCTGAACAGTCATAAATGGCCTCTGTATTAGAACATTAGTGTAAAATACTGCCATAGTCAGAGAATAATATTGATAATGCACCAATGTTTTAGTTGTTGCTCAGTAGCACTTACCCTGATAAAGGACTTTTCAGTCTCTCATGCTCTGACAGTGAGGAGGGGCACAAGAAAACGGAGCAGAAGCAGGACACCTGATCCAGACTAGCTAAAGCTATTCATACCGCAGCACGTCATGCCCAATATATAAACTGGGGGGAGTTACTCAAAAGGACAGATTGCTGTTAGGGGAGGAGCTGGGCATTGGTCAGCGGATGGTGAGCAATTGTATGTTCTATGACTTGTTTGTTTCATACAGTTTTGGTATCCACATTTCTCGTTCATTTATAATATAACATGGTTATTTGAAATATTTTGTTGCAGAAAAAATAGGATATCAATATTATGAAAAAGTTTCCCTGGCTTGTTATCTTTGTTGGCATCTGATCCATGCTATTCATTATAGGCTAAAAACTGATCCTTCAGACACGCATGAACACACACAGATACATAGATGCTAACTCTTGATAAGAATATATTGAGAAGATTGTTTGAAAAATCTCACATCCTTGTAACTAGACAATTAAGAATAGTAAAATACAACGGGGGAGTACCTGGTGAAGAGAACAGAAGCATCCTAGATTTTAAAATTAATTTCCTGACATATAACTGCCCAAGATAAAAACGTCTTTGTTTTTAAATGGCATTTTCTTTGTAGCTAGATGTGTATACATGTCTGTATTGCTTCCTGGCATTCAACAAAAATGACCTTTAATGTACAGCTGCGGCTACAGAAAATTCTAAATCCAGAGAGGAACAAGTCCAGAAAGAATACCTCAGTAGGATACTATTGTATAACTGCTACCAAAAACTCTGTGACAGCAAATTTAATGAAAGTCCTGTGAAAACATTAGCTCAGTGACAGCTGTCAAGGTAAGGTGCTGCAGTAATTTTATTACTTTAACTATGCATACATTAAAAAAAACATTACAGAGTCACAGTAAATAAAACACTAAATTGTACATGCAATGCAAGAGTGATGGTAAAATTTAAGCAATTACTAATAAAGTGAGAAAATAATAATACTACTACTCAATGAAGAAGAGGATCTGGTTCAAGACCATCTTAAGAACCTGAATGTGCATAAGTCCATGGGACCTGATGAAATCCATCCGCGGGTCCTGAAGGAGCTGGCAGATGAAGTTGCTAAGCCACTGTCCCTCATATTTGAAAGATCATAGCAGTCAGATGAAGTTCCCGATGACTGGAAAAAGGGTAATATAACCCCCATTTTCAAGAAGGGGAAAATGGATGACC
>JANHGB010003316.1:0-18053 GCA_026283785.1 Coracopsis vasa | reverse complement strand
ACTGAAAGTCAGTTGGAATGCAACACGCTCTGAAGTGACGGGAAGAGCAACGATCAAGTTTCCCCATGCACCAGAGAACAGGAATAGCATTCGCTCCTGCCAAGGACAACACCTCGCTCTGGCAGGTTGCGCAGGTATCCACCCAGAGCAGTTGAAGTCCAGCTATAACTTGCCTTAAATATGGGATCTTACAGCCTGACATGGTGTTAATGCATATATATCGATACACATACAGATCAGCAACCAACCTGATCAAAGGAGAAGGTTTCACTGGAAGTTTTCCAGCATCAGGATATCTTTATTATGGTGAATTACTTAGGTCAAAGCCCTAACTTGTGTAAACTGGCACAGCTCTGCTGAAATCAATACCCGTACGCCAGCTTCTGCTATTTGATGAGGTGGCCTAGGATCTGTGTATTGGTTTTACTGTCTTCTGCCGTCATCTGCTTAGTTCCCATTTCAGGGTCTCTTGCTGAAGCTTGTAAAGAAATACAGCCAGTAGGCACATATTCAGACTAAAACAAAGCGTAAATAGGCCTCAGAGAGGGTAAAGAACAGACACGCTGAAGTAGGTGGTGATTTGCTGGAGCCACTTGGTGCTGAGTATCATGCCCTGCCCTCTGCTAGTCACCAAGCAAACTACTGAGCTCTTGAGAGCCAGTTCTGCTCAGAGATAACAGGGAGGCTTTTAGAAGTGATAACAAGGACTGAGATACTTGTTGGGTAGCCTGAGCAGAGCTGGTGCCTGGCTATAGCAGGATGTAGCTGAGAGCTTGTGCCAGGGCAGCTCCTGCATTCCAGCACACTGAGAGGACTCGTGCCCTGCACCATCACAGTGGCTTCCAGTGCTCTACCTTTTTCTTCATGGAGTAAAAAGCAAAATGCAACCCCCTCCTTCCAGCTAATCCATCCATAATTGCTCTAAGCAAACAGAGAGGCTGAAGTTTTAGTTGCCAGTTTTTAAAAGATACTCAATACTTCTATTTTCAGCTCATTTTGGTTTTGCTTGCAGAATCCTGGGGAGAGGGTTAATTCTGCAAGTGAAAGAGTGCACCAGAACAGCTTTACTTGTAACTGAGTAGCTCAGTGGTGTTCGCTGTCTCAGAAAGGGTTTGCTTTCTTTAGGTCTCACAGTGCTTTGGAAATTATTCCTTGGTTTCCTGGAGATCCCCCTGTCTTCCCCTTAATCCATTCTAAAGAGGTGTCCAACAGAGGGCCGGCCTGAGACAAGGTGGGCGAAGAGGCATTCATGCCCTTCCACATGCACTGAGCATGAAAAGACAGGAAAAACCCCTTTATTATAACAGCCTTTTGCAGAAAGTCAAAAGCAAAGTCATGTCATTACAGAGGTAACAGCAGCCAGAGGGGTAAAAGAGAAGGCCATGCTCGGCTTCTCTGGTGGGACTGGACCAGTTTACGTGCTAATCCCAGTGTGAGCAACCAGATCTGGCTCCAGCCGGAGCCAGTTGTCTGACTTCAGCACTTGGCAGGGAGGCAGGGATGAACAGAGATCTGTAGCTCAGGCGCTGGCTGCCTGAAGCCATGGGCTGCTCGGTGTCAGCAAAAGGAGCCAGATGGAAAAATAAATACAGAGAACATCTTGAATTTGGAGAGTGATTCCTGCACCACTGCAGGGCTCAGCAATACCCCTGCCTTGGCTTTTTAGTGCCTGCAGCATGCTTTATGTTGTGGCCAAGGGCAGGGAGAAAGCTGCCATCCCTCCCGCAGCTCACATGTGCAATGCCTGCAAGCTCAGGGATATTTCAGCATTTGTTGTCTCTGAAAAACAAAAGAAAAAAGCCCATAATTCTGAGGGCAAAGCAGAGAATTGAGGGCAAAGAAGGGATTTTGGCAGGAAGGCACTGGAGGATGATGCTGTGGATGGGTTATATTCTAGGGGATGGTAGCTCGATGCTCCCATGGGACAGCCAGAGATCTCCTCGCTGACAGCCCAGGATCCAAGCATCCATCCCCACAGATGCTTTTGGAAATGCCACCTGTACATGTGTAACATCATGACACTACATGCCGTTGTGACAGGGCTGGCAGTGCAGGGGGCACCAATGGGGAGGGAGCGGGGGATGCAAGGCAGCGTACAGATCTAAATAAGGCCAGAGAAGTAAGGGCAGGATCATTTTAATCAGTTGAAGTTTCATTATCATGGATGCCACAAGGGGGGAAACATTCCCTATAGCAAAGGGTGAAGCATGTACTTTCTTTTCCCAGATGGCAGGTTTTGCAGCCAGCCTCCCTGATGAAATGAAGCATGTCCGCATCCATGTCCCCTTCCTACCCCACACCTTTAGAACCTGTTGGTTAATTTTAGCCAGGTCGTAGTGGGGGATGTCTCAGGGGACTTCTGCTCCTATGCCTTCTAGGAAGTGGAGACAGACAGCCGTGGACAGTCCCACTCACAAATCCCACAGGGGAGATGCTGCTACTGCAGGATGCAGAGTTCACTCATGCCCTCTGAGCAGTAGCTGCATAGCACATGTCTTTTATATCCATATATATTTCAGGTTCAAGCGAAAACAAAGCAGAAATGGCTAAATACTAACCCTGCTCCTCCTCACAGAAATGCGCCCAGTGAAGCCTCTCCTCCTTCCCTCCCTAGGGAGAGCCAGGCAGCAGGGAGTGCTCAATGGGGCACAGCGCGCTCTATTCTTTGGTCGATATGTCAGCCTGCGGATCAAAAGTGCTACTTGTTCAAAAGCTTATAATATCCTTTCAACCAAAAAAAGAGAATTAAAAGTACTTCTGCTGATGCAGCTGAATGGCCGAACCCCAGCCAAGCTCATTGAGTGCACTTCCCATTCTAACTCTACCCGTTATCTTGTCCAGCTTGAACAGCACAGATTTACAAGCACCTAGCAGGGGTGAACCCCAGTTTCCCCCATAAAAGGTCATTATCATTAGCATTTCTGACAGTGGTTGAGACAGCTCTCTGCTTGGAAATAATCAAAGGCAGAAGTTGTTGGTGCCTTGGCACACCGGACACCTCGTTCAGCCTTGTTTTGTGAGTCTGTGCTTTGCATCAGGGTAAACTCACTGCCACCTAAGCAGGTTGGCTCAGGGACAGCTAATTAAATAAGGCCAAGCAAATCAGTCATTGGAAATAACAGCTCTAGTGAGCCTCACACCTTCCCATTCCAGTGAAGTCTTTGTGAGCCGGTCCGTTCTCTCATGTGTTCACTAGGGAAAACAGAATATATCGTTTTCTACAGCATGTGGCCCCAGGCCTCCCCAACCATTTACTGGCAAACTATGGCACTGGGTGCATCTACTCTGAGCACAGCAGATAAAACCTTTCTCTTTCTAAAAGGACCTATGTCAGAGGACAGAAGGGTTTTCTCACTCCTTCTGAGGCAGGCAGGATTCTGGTATCACCCATGGACTCCAGCATCCCACACTGCCAGAGTGAGGAAAATGCTGGGTAAAACCCCTGTGTTTTAACTAAGCAGAATCACAGCAGTGATTGCTTCACTGTTTGTTTTTTCCTGGTCTATTCTGAATTTCAATTGGATTTGGGGCTGGAGGGGCAACAGCTTGGTCCCACTCCTGTTGCAATCCCAGTGGCTCTCCCATGGCATGGAGGAGTTAAATCAAATTACACATGGGCCAGGTGAGGAGTAGTGGGGTTAGAAGGCAGCTGTAATATTTCCCTTTTAAAGACCAGCAGGGCAGGAGCTGGAAGCTAAGTGGCAATTGATCTGACATCCGCAGAACAGCATTTCAAAGTAAATTGTTAGGGATGAGCCAGTCATTGCCATTTACATTTCCCATGGTTGATAACAGGCTCCAACTGCCCCAGAGACAGGGGAAACAGCACAGCCCACCTAGCAAAATGCCAAAGAGCACAAACCATCCCAGCAGCAGTATATTCATGAGTGGAAAAGACCCTTCCCAGATAGCTGGACAGAGCCGGTGCCCTGCCAAAGTACCTCTTGGAAATCTCCTCCAAAAACCATCTCTAAGCCTCTTAACCACTCCCTCCACTGTCACAGTGGATTTGCTCCACTAAGTTAGGCAGCCCCAGGACTGGCTACCAGTGTGTACTTCAGCATGCCTGCAAGCACCAGGCTGGCATCAAATCTGAGCCGCAGAGTCCTCATAAGTATTAATAAACCTAAGTCCATCATCCTGACTTTGGACACTAGCCCAAAGCTGATGGGTCCCTTTTAGTATGGTGTACAGGCTGCTCTTACCTCTCTGAATTTGGACACCAAGTGGAAACTCAGTGAGATATCACCATGTTTTAAACCTGATGGATCCCAGCCCAAGCATCACCCTTCGCGCTTGTAACAGCCCCGCACCTCTCTGGGTGTCTGTGCACAAAGACAAGCAATGTTATCTTCCTGCAGTTCTCTTAACTGCTTATCGATCCCAGAGAGCCTCCAAATAGATTTCTCTAGCTAGCTATCATCCTCCATAGCCTGGGAGATCCCTTCTATATCATAAAGTAGACATCTCAGTTATAGCTTTATTTACTGCGAAAGAGCAATTAAGCCATCCGAGTTCGATTTATGGCTAGCACAGATAACTCCTCTTAACACAGGCCATGACCAGCTTAACTTTTGGATGCTTACCTCTTCCTAAGTGCAAAAAAGAAAAGATCAGCTTCATTTGTGCATTTTTTGCGTCTCTAGCCCAAATTCAAGCCTCACCTGTGATCAGTCATGTACAAGCTGGGAAAACATCCACTAGAAGTGCATTTAATAGATTTCCACTGTGTTCATTGCATAGTCACAAAGTCAGAGCTCAGCTCATCTAGCTTTGCTTTCTGAAAGCTGCATCCTGAAGCTGGTATTCAGGGTGTGGTGGTTTTGATACTCAAAGGGATTTAAACATACAGCTTCATATTAGGGACAGCAGACAAAGCCATCAGGCTATAAGGTACATAAGGAGAAAGGCATACCCAGCCAAGCCCAGGATGCTGCTCCACTTTACATATGAGAAAGACACAGCCGCCAGGGCAATCCCACCCAACTTGGGATGCAGTGGCCCAGCCAAATGTCCAGCCAGTGTAGCAGGGGTCTGGAAGCCAGGACCTCCCTCCCAGCCGCTTCTTGACACACTCGGGGATGCACCGTTACAGTCATCACCCCAGCACACAAAGCCTCTTGCGGGTTTGAGCCTTAGTTGCACTTCCAACAGTTTTCAATGGATAATGTTCATGCTTTACAGCTTTACAGAAAAGAGCACTGAGATTGGTACAGATCTGCACTTTATTAATTTTTCCAACTACCAGCACTGAACTAATCCATTTGGAGACTAATCTAATTTCTCAATAACGTGCAGATTTTCCACATTATCAAATTCATTTCTCATTACCCATTAGAGCAAGTGGAGTTTCCATAGCAAGGTGGATACCTCAACATCACTGCATAATGCTCCTTCCAATAATCCACTTAGCTGATGGATATCCTCTCTGGGTGAGAGTCTGTGGTATTTAAAGAAATTCTCTTTTTAACTCATTTTATGTCTAGGCAGGACAGAGCATTAAGACTGGGGAGCCCAGGGTGAGCAGTAAATGTCTCAAGGTGCTGTTTTGCTTAATCATACACTCAGAAAGGTTCTAAATAATACATAAATAAATAAAGACATCAACAATATTAGCCTGGCTAGTTTTGAGCTAATCCTTGCAAACAAAGACGGGCTAGGCTCTGCGCGCCAGCACTGCTTTACTGGTGCATTCACACATGTGCCTTCAGTCACAAAACCCCATCTCAGCCTATACATTTGTACCACACTTTGCCAGGTAAAAGGGCCTGCTCCTTTGCAAGCTCATGTCAATAGTACTGCCACTGTGACTCAAGCTCACAGGTACAGAGATCAGCCCCAGCAGGAGTACATACTTCATCTCATTTCCTCCTTTTTCCATAACTCGTCCCATTTACCCTAAGGAAAGCAGACCTGCAACTTGTTTCACTGCGTCCCAGAAGCCTGAGGTTTGCTCTCATCCTCACCTGCATGGGAAGCATCAGGCAGGTTTATATGCTCACTTGCCTGTTTGCTCTCAGACATAGCAAAGACCAGAAGGGAAAAAAATTAAGACCCATGCCCTTTTTACTTTTTCCCCCTTCAGCACTTCAGACAATGTCTGAATGTTAATTTAACAACTTCTGGGCAGGACAGTAGCCTTATTCAATGTACGGTGACAAATTAATTTACAAGGACAAAAAAAAGCCATTCAGCATCTGAAATACAGCATTATTTCCTGCAGCATTAATTGGTGGCATCAGTACTGTGTAATTTGTTACTGGTGGCACATTTCTGTATGGCTTCATTTCCCTAAAAGCATGCGAATTAATTAGGGGTGTGTGGCAGCAAGGGACTGGCAGGCACCAAGCATAATGCAGGCAATCACCAGAGAGGCTTCCTGGCTGCACGTGTGCATTAAAGGTTAGTAAACCACTGGTGTAAATACCACAGCTCCCCTGACTTATGGGGATTCATTTACTCTGAGGCAGATGTGTTTACACCAGCTGAGCACTTGCACCCCTGTGTTTAAGAGCAGAACAAGAATTCACCTCTTCTAAGTGATATATGTCAATGTTTAACCATCGGTATTTGTTTCTAAGTAGCAGGGCTCCTGAGGATGCCTTTTCCCAGTTAACTGTTATCCTCAGTAATTTCTGCTGACAAGGAATTCAACCAGGCAGCTCCAGCCCTGAGATGTCACTGTCCCTTCTGCTGACACCATAATTGTATTTCACCTCCCTTTCTTTTATATGCTGAGTAACTCCAGGCGGCAAAACAGAAGCACAGCCCATGCCATTCTGTCCAGGTGTAATCAGCAAACTTGCTGAGGGTGCATCAATCCCGCTGTCTATGTCACCGACAAAGATGTTGAACAGTGCTGGTCCCAAAATCAACCCCTGAGGAATATCACTCGTCACTGTTCTCCACTGGGACATTGAGATGTTGACCACAATACTGTGAGTGTGACCATCCAGCCAGCCAGTTCCTTATCCACCGAGTGGTCCTTCCGCCAAGTCCATGTCTCTCCAGTTTAGAGACAAGGATGTCGTGCAGGACAGTGTCAAATGCTTTTACACAAGTCCAAGTCCAGAGGACAAGATCTATCTGTATAGGTGCTATGAGATGGATGAGGCTGGGGAGGGAGGATAAGATGCTCCACATGAAGCTTCATGCTCCACAAGTCAAAGAACATTGCAGGGCTGCAAACAACAGAAGAACTGTGGGCAGGCTGCATGCCTGGAGAGCAGAGGCTCATCCATGCCTGTCTCCTCAGCAGAGGCTTAGAAGGCCACACTTACGAGCACAGCCAGCCCTGCTGCAGCTCTGAGAGCTGCATTGATGCCAGGTTCCTTGCCGCATGCTTTGGGCTCCCTGACACTACAGCAGAATTACTGCTGGTGGTGTCAGACAACATTCCTTGAAAACACTAATCACCTTTTACCACTTCAAGCAGTGCAATACGCCATAACCAGGGCACAAGTTTGACTGGAAGCTCATGAGACTCTGTAGCATGTGAGCAATGCTGGGGTTTGATAGCCCCGATGTATGGCCTGAGCACTGACGATTTAAACTCCATTTTTACTTCAACACATGGCCACAAAAGCTTATAAACCAAAATGTAGTGTGTCCAGGGGTCCTCTGACCTAGCACTAAAATTGGTTACCCCAAGAAAACCTTCCCACATCTTCCAGTGGTTCAGAATTTATTCTAAAATGATGTATTTTATACATGTGCATTATATATTTATATAAACCTGACCTTTAAAGAGCTGCCCTGAGCACTACGTATAAACCCAATATGAAACATCTCAACCAACAGCTTCAAGATGACACGTGGGTAAGATTCAGGGCTGGGGAAAGGAGAACAGAGGCAGGCTCTGAAAATCGAATACTAAAGAAAAACGTGCTTCTAACCTTGGCTTTGCATCAGGTTCACGAGATGTGTCACCCCCAGACCTCCGTCCTCACTCCCCAAGACACAGCCATGAGCTCAGATGACCTATTTAAGGTATGCTGAGATCCCAGAGGACAAAAACTAGAGATGCAATGGTGACCTTTAGCTGCCCAGATCCTAAATAACTAACGAACACTTTTGGGGCTGGTCAGCAAAAGCAGAGGTTTTGTAAGAATTCAGGAAAAAATACCCAGTTTCATGCTTTCTGATGGGCCTTGTTTAGAAGATCTTTCCTACAGGTAACTTGATAACCCTGTCATCAAACCTTCACTAAAGCAGATCAGAAACAACTCGAGTCTCCAAGTCATAGCTGATGACTAGCGGCAGTGCATCTCCTAACACAGGGCTTGCAGTATTAACATTTACAAAATCACAAGACCCTGACGCTAAGTCTCATGACCTTTAAGTCAACTAGATTCAGGTTTCTTTTTCTTTCACTCTCACTGCACTTTTGGGATGGAAATAAAAGACCTTATTAGGTTTAGGGAACATTGCAGGGAGCCACCATCACTCATTGCTTCTGACATTTACATTTCTGGTCCCCTAAATTCAGGTACTGTAAGCACTGATTTATTTTTCAATAGTTCTTTTCAATTGATGCATTTTGATAATCCCTGGATTTAGGCCAATTCATGAAAGATTTTAGAGCTTGGTTGAAATTTATCTCCCTTTGAAACTCAGTCTGACCCAAACCAGCATTAAACAGGTCCTGAAGGTTGTCCAAATTGGCTCACAAAGAAAACCTCTTTCCACTGAGCTAGAAGTGGCCTTATGCGTTTTATAGGTCACAAGGAAAGGAGAAGGACTAAGATTCAAAGAGAGGATAATAGAAAATTCCCTAACACTGAGCCTGCACCACGGCCCTAGGTGCACAATACCAGAGCAGCCCTTATTCAATCCTTTCACCACATTTCTGCCTTTGATAACACATTCCCCTGCAAAATGAAAACCAAGTTCAGAGAAAGCTTTGCACTGGACTGCATTTATGTGGTTGGCTGAAATCAAAATGTAGAGTCAGGTGTTTGATGGCTGCTCTATGGCACTCAGTGAAAGCCCTGCTTCTTTCTTTTGCATTGCTAAGGTGTGCATTGTAGATAAAAGTCCCATTTCTGACTGAGGCACTCACTGCTACTCCCATTAGTGAGAGAACAGGGTCTGTTCCTGCTCTGACCCATCTTGCTCACCATCATAGGATGACTCCTGGCTTTATCTGCCGCCATGAGCAAGTGGGAACCCCTGACATCCCCTTCTCCATATTGCAAACAGGAACCAAAACCCTCCCAGTTCTGCTGCCCACTTTTGGCAATTCCAACTTTCTGCTCCCTGGCTGCTGCCCTGTGAGCCTTTTGACTGCTCCACACCAAGGCTGGATGGAGGCGAAGGCACAGTGACGCTGTAAGCCAGCTCAGCATGGCCCAGCACAGCTTAGCAACACCCAACCGCCTCAGCTGGCTCTATTTGTACATACAGATAAATATACATTAGACAGAGCTGAAAAGACAGAGTCAGCTCCTCTCTGAGGCCCTTCAGCTCCTGTTACCAACAGATCCCCCGCGCTCTGCGGCACGCACGCTCTTTATAGCAGCCGTCAGCCTGGCACAGCATAGAGCAGATGGTCATAACGACTTGGCCCACGGCCGCTGTCAGCCCTCAGCTCCTTGCCTCACATGATGTTCAATGGGCCACCTGGGCCTCCTGCACGCCTGCGGGGCCGGGCAGGACATGGTGCAACCGGGGACAATGCTGCAGCAGCTGCTGGCATGGCAGGGGTTAACACCGGATGGTCCCAGAAATCATTGGCTCATGGTGCCCTGGCATCTCCATCTACCACTGATGATACTGCTCCTGCTCGGGGTAGCTGTGGGCAGAAATTGGCAGGGAGAGATGCTCTGAGCGACACTGAATGGCAGAGAGAATGCAGGACCTCCGGCTGATCATGAAAAGTCTTATTACCACCCATTAATTACCTGCTCTTGGTGCTCATTGCTGATGCAGCATCATCCTGCTGCTGTGGCTGCACAGAGGTCCCCAGGAAGCGTCCGCTGCCACTTGTTTGCACCTAAGACAAGGGCACATGGGGTAGAAGATGTCGGCGTGGGGCACATGGCCAGCTCTGCAGGAGAGAGGCAGCAATAGCAGGGGCAGAAAGCACATGCTTTACCCCTCAGAGAACACGCATTACCCTCAAAGGGGTGAGGAGCCAAGGGGCAGCCTGGGCACAGCCACAACCCATCACCTCCATGGGGCTGGGGACGTGGGCAAGAGAGAGGTCTTGCAGCCTGGCTGCAGGGAGCCCCTACGCAGGAAGAAGCCATGTGCAGAGATTGGCTGTGTGCATCGGTCGGGTGTTTCCCCCACAGTTGGAGGTTTTGCACTGTCAGCAGCAAGCTGTTGTTTGTTTTTGAACCAAGAGCAATAGCTATTCCAGGCAGCTCCATGAGAGAGCCCTTGTGGTACTGGTAAAGCGGTGGCCCAGCTATGCACTGGTTACAGGGAGTTAGTGCAGCATCAGTATAGCCCTGAGCACGTGAGACTCTGCAGAGCTTCTCCTCCAAACTTTGCTCGGAGGAGCCCCACTCAGCAAGCAGCGGGGCTGCACAAGTCCATATAGAGGAGAGGCAGCAGCGCTCCAACTTCCTGGCACTCGGGGAATCTTCCTGGATCACGTTACATTCATGTGTCCTTGGCTCATCTCTGTACAGTTGAAAAACACTGTAAGGGGAGACAGTTAATTGAGACAGAGCAAACCCCAAGGTAACAGTTCCTCTCCATTATGCTTAACTGGATACCTGCTGCTTTAACCAAACCAGCCTATTTGCTTCTGGAGATGATCCCCAGCTTGCATTAGTTTGTGGGTCAGGATTAGAGGGGCTGTGCTGCCTGCTGAAGCTTCACATTGCTCCCAAGGAGCAGTCAGTTCCCTAAGATTTTGGCTTATCAAATTAACTAGAGTCAAGGAGGGAATTAACAGTGATGCTACCCTGAGCTGACACTGAAGGAGGGTGATGAGGATGGTGGTGAGGCGGTGTCACTGCGATGACAGTCAGTGTTCACTCCACTGGTGATGCATGTCACAACATGTGCTGTGTTTGCCTGCAGCATGAAAGGCTCCCGGTCCATGGTGGAGATGTTCCTAGGCACTGCCATGACACAAATAAATAACAGTAATAATACTCGGGATGGGAGGGAAGCTGTCATCTGACCCAGGGGGACAGGGCATGATGCTGTGGCACCCACATCACACTGGGCGTTACTGGTGCGAACTGCTCCGAACACCATCTGCACTGTGCACTGCCCCGTGTGCAGCACCCAGGAGCCCTTATCTTACCTTTTTAATGGATGCTTATTTAAAGGGATGCTTTCAGAGCAATGGAGATGCTTTGTCGCTTCAGTAAAGTGTTTTTCCTTGTTGAACAGGGAGCAGCGCTCATGTCCTCAGCTCTGCAGGGTGGTCACAGGTGCTGAGTCTTCTTTTGTTTGAATGCTAAAGCAGATAGGGACAGAAATGAGGAAAACAAGACATGCCTTCAGCACAAAGGGGCACAGGCTCCTAACACAGCCCTGAGCTGAGGGGCAGGGAGCAGGCAGAAGGCTCTTATTTTACCTCTCTAGAAGTATGTCAATATTGCACAGCATAGCAAAGTATTTCTGGAAAGGAAAAAAAAAAAACAAAAAGAAAATTAAAAAACAAACAAAAAAACCCCAAACATACAAAAAACCCAAACCACCCTATTCTTGCTAAGCAATGACTGGTATTCTTCCCACCCAGTTTGGCTGCACTGAACCTGAGCACATCTACTCTTGCCTTTAGTCATGATATGTGTCCTTGGCTGGGTGAACAGGGAAAGGAGGGTGGTTGGTAGTCACCAGCTCATCTGTGAAAGAGCCAAATTACAGGCTTTGCTGAGCACAGTGGCTGTTTCAGCGCTATGGTAAACCTGGGACTTCTCTGGGCAATCTGAAGGAGCTGGCAGGAGAGAGAAGGCAAAGCAGAGCATCATTCCTGGGGTAACGGCCCATGCACACTTCTCCCCCGAAGCTCAGGCTTAGCAGGAGCCCGCAGGAATTGAGCCCATCACGTTTCCAATAGGAAAGCCGAGTGAGCAGCACTGCCCTTGCAAGCGTCTCAATGACACGAATAATGTGCCACAGAGCTAAGAGGGACAAATGGTAAATCTCCAGCTAAGACAATGATAATGGAAGTACAGAAGTGAAAAATCATTACCTGAGTCTGCTCAGGAGCTATCCTGAGGGACCCCCTTAGGCTTTCTGGGTTAATTTAACCCTTTGGCTCTCACTCCAATATTCAGGCTGATGTGCTGTGCACTGACTGTACTTTCCTCCTCTTTTTTTCTCATTTCTTTGTCAAAACAGCTTTCTCCCTCCCCAAACAAAGCACCATGCGCCTCATCAGACCCGCAGCATCATGCATTTTGGTGCTCAGCTTCTCTAAACTACACAAGCAGAACAAAAAGCACAATGTTATTAGCTGCTCAAGGAAAGAGCCTAATAATGATTCTCCTATTTCTAACAGCTCACATTGGTGAGGTTGGAGCAGTGACTGGACAAGACAGACAGCCCAGCTCCACAGGTGAGCTCATTCTCTCCCGAGTAGGGAAGTCTTTCCTGACTGTTTTTTGGACTCCTGGAGTGGAAGGGAACTATTTCAGCCCTGCTAACATTGCTTAGTGTGCCCCAGCATCCTGCCAGCTCTCTGAAAAGTTAGAGATGCCCATCAAGCATCTCCATGGCAACCCCAGAATGCTCATTCCAGCCAGGACCAGTGTCCGTGTTGGAGCTGCAGGTTGCCAAGTTCATCTTCCTCCTTTTGGAAAGGCAATGGGAACCAAGAGGGTGTCTGGTTCCTCTCAATGCACTACCAGGCTGATAGGAAGCAGTGCGCCAGATGCCTGGGGAGCATTGACCTGGAGAACTGGCCAACCAGTTCCTTCGAGCTGGTAGCAAAATGCCTTGCAAAGCATGAAGATTTGGGCTGGAGGACTCTCAGTTATACAATCTCCACCAGACATAGACTCATAGAATAGTTTGTGTTGGGAGGGACATGCACAGTACAAGAGCCAGAATTTCAGAGGAGGGACGTGTTGAGAAAGCCAGCCTGCTCCAGGGAAGAGACCCCCTTCATATTTACAACTGGTGTAAGTAGAAATAACGTTTTCCACCCACCTACCCTCATGTCTTCACTTATGTCTCATAAAACATTTGTAAGTGTACTACCCATCCCAGAGGCATTTTGCATCCTACATTAACCCCACTTGTCTGAGAGCAATTTTATGGTAAGTGGTTAACAATAAAGCACGTCACCCAAGGGCATGGCTAGCACATAATTCAGGTTACTGGGACACCTTAACAAATGATCCCCAAGCCCTCTGCAGGGTGTCCCACAGGCTAACACAGACTGTCCCTGGAAAAGCTGAATGAGCCATTTTGAGATCTGGTCTTGTGGTGGTTGGGAGAGGACAAAACCTCAACCAGCAGAACCCAGGAGAGCTGACTGGCCTCCCAGCAAGGTCAGGGGCATTGCACTTGCCCCCACTGCCTTCAAAGCATCAGTTATTTGAAGATTACAAAAGGATCAATGCCTTAATGAGCACACACAGCCTGACCAGAAGCGCTCTCCTCATCTAGAAACGCCAGCAACAACACATAAGCCAAGCAGCATGCTGAAGGTCAATATATCCATGCTTGGACAGACAAGACAACATAGCTCTGCAGCCCTGGCAACCTCTGGTAGTGAATGCCCTGCCAACAGCTCCCCTCCTTCCCTTCCTCCAGCAGCCCTGTGTGCTGGGGACAGAGGTTGCTTTTCCTTCAGCTGCTGGTGCTGCAGGCAGAGCATCCAGCCACCACGCAAGACAAGGAGGAGCAGCCTGCCAGAGCAACCCCAAGTGGCTGAGGACACAGGGCCACCCCTCCAGACCTCTTCCACAGGGCATCAGCATTGGTGGTTTTCATTCTTAAGAAAACTTAGCTAAACATCTACTGACTCTTCAGTTGCTGGAGGCTTGGTCTTCAAGGAGCAAAGAGCAGTGATCATCACGGAGCAAAGAGCAGTGATCATCACGGAGCAAAGAGCAGTGGTCGTCATGGCGCAAAGAGCAGTGATCATCACGGAGCAAAGAGCAGTGGTCGTCATGGCGCAAAGAGCAGTGATCATCACGGCAGTATTGGTTTTCACTGAGAAAAAAAGGGGAAGTAGCAGAAACCTTCTATTTGCAGTCCTCTCTCTGAGCACAGAGATGTGACACTCGTATTCCCTGAGCCACAGCTCTGCTCCTCACCCTGCTCCGCACTCATCATATGGCTGCTTCCAGCATCGCTGTGCAGGCAGCCAGGGCAAAGTTGTCCACACACTCCCCAGTGCAACGAGTGCTGTGCTGTACCGCTGGCCAGGGGCCAACCAGGCTTGGCTTTTATGGACCAGCAATCCCATCCAAGATGCCTTACCTCCTGCCAGAGGCTCATCCACCTGGGGACAGCTATTTCCCCAAGGCAGGTAGACTGGAGCTTCAAAGCATTGCCCCCAGCGTGTCTTTTCCTGGGGGTCATGGCATTCAATTCAGCTCTGCAGGAGCCCTCATTGTCTCCCTGCAAACTAAATATGTCCTTGATCTCTCCTCACAGGACTTTCCCAACCATCAATTAGCTTCCCCGTTGTGTGGATACCAGGAAACTGAATACATGGGTTTATAGTTCAGTGGAAAGTTCTGCTGCCGTCTTAAATCATAAAGCACAGCTGCTGACACAGCAGAAGCTGCAAAATGAACAGAGCATCTGAGCAATCTGTGGTTTGGAAGCCGCTGGGAGGAGAACAAGTCTTGCAGCTCTGTTGGAGGGAGGAAGAAAGGACAGGCAGGCCGAAAGAGTAGATTAAAACTCATCAGAGTGCAACTGTAATGCATAATACAGCATGAATGCGTCCTGGTGCTCCAAAGTTAACTTGCAATTGAGAGAGAAAATGGCAGCTGAGATTCAATGTCTACAAATGCAAAGTAAAGCCTGGTGGGGGAAGAGGAAAAGAAACACCTCCAAATATATACGCACACAATAATGGGCCCTAAGTGAGCTATTCTGAGTTGGGAGACAGGTCTTGGGAGTCTATGTGGGTAGTTCTGGGAAAACACCCACCCGTGGCGGGTGAACAAAGGAAAGCTAATGCTGGGAAAGGACTTGAACAGGAAGGGCACGGAGAACAAGACAGGAGTCACTGGTATGCCTGCACACGGAGCAGCGTGTCTGGCCCTGGTCCCCCATCTCAAAAGGGGTACAGTAGAACTTACAAGGGCACAGAGGAGGAGCAGCAGAAATGGGGAACAACTCCTGCACAAAGGCTCCGAAGCTTGCAGGTGACTTCTTATGGATGGCGCAAGTAGGAGAAACCAGGATATTATTTGTCAGAACCCAAGAACCAGTAAGTATCAAATGAAAGGCAAAAGTTTTAAAGCAGTGAGTACGGCCAATTACCAAAGGTGTCATCAAGGGCATGTTACCTGGATTATTACTGTGTCCAGCTCTGGAGGGATGTGGAGCTGTTGAAGCAAGTCCAGAGGAGGCCACGAAGATGCTCTAAGGGCTGGAGCAGCTCTGCTCTGGAGACAGGCTGAGAGAGCTGGGCTGGTTCAGCCTGGAGAAGAGAAGGCTCCTTAAGGGGAGACCTTAGAGCAGCTCCAGTGCCTAAGGGGCTACAAGAAATCTTGTCAAATGCCTGACAAGGGCATGGAGTGACAGGACAAGAGGGAATGGCTTTAAACTGACAGAGGGGAGACTGAGATACTAGGAAGTTCTTCCCTGTGAGGGTGGTGAGGCGCTGGCATAGGTTGCCCAGAGGAGCTGTGGCTGCCCCATCCCTGGCAGTGCTCAAGACCAGGTTGGACGAGGCTTGGAGCAACCTGGTCTAGTGGAAGGTGCCCCTGCCCGTAGCAGAGGGACTTGCACTAGATGAGCTTTAAGGTCGCTTCAATCCAAACCATTCCATGATTCTGTGTTAGTTCCAAACTAAGTTAAAGGGGCTGGCATACATCTGTAGGTGACATTGACGTTGGCCCAGGCTTCCTCTCCAGACAGTGGAGAAGATCCTGTACCACCAGGGTGTAAGCCATTGCCTCCAAGCTAGCACAGATCAGGAGAACGTACCCTGTCTCTGCACTGAGGAGAAGGGCAGCCCTAGCACTTTTTCCAGGTGCAGGCATCTACAGCAGCCTTGGAAAAGCATTTAGGCATCCTCGCCCATGGCCCTAGCAGGACCAAGGCTTCCAGCAGCCACCCTTCAGCACAGGGCATCTTCCCACCACATCTTCTGCTGGAGCCTTTATGGACCACAGCGAAGGCAAAACACCTGCAGAAGAGTTAAAACGCTTTCCCAGGGAACACAGCCTGCAATTTTCCTTTCTACCCAATGGGATTCAAATAACCTAATTCTTCCTCTACATCTGTACGGTCTCACTCTCCCCCAGATCACCCCTGGAGAAATGACATCCATGTGGTAAATACCTGTAATCATGCCACTCTGATAGCTTCTCTTGTTCTCTGGCCATTAATTCATCTCCCTGGGACTTAGGTGAATATTTTAAACCCTGCAGCAAATTCAAAGAGCTTCCTTTATTTTAAAATCAACACAGCAATAAAAGGCTTTCTCCTTTCCCTCCTCAAAATGTAAATTATGGTGGCTTTATAAGGCTCAAAAATATCCTTACACATAGACAGATGCTGCTGGTTGTGACCTTGTCTCAGGCCAGTGACAGGCTTTCTATGCATGAGAAACCACATGGACATATAAACCTCTCAAACAAGGAGAGCTTGCTGCTGCAAGGGGGAGGTGGCAGCACCCACTTCAAGCGAAGCCTTTGCCTTCATACTCATGGCACAGTCATACAAGCACAATCAGAAACCTTCCCTTTCCCCTCTCAAGGTACCCTTTTGTTCGGAAAAAAATAGAATACAAGAACAGAAAATGCAAAAGAGCCCTCCAAAACCAAGCTCCTTCTCCTGGTATCGTTAATTCTAGAAAGCAGAAACTTCCTGCAGATGCTTTCATTGTGCTGGAAGCACATTTTGGCTGAGTTTAAAGCAATGAGGCTATCAGAGGGAAGACAATGGCATCGTGCTCAGGCAGCTGGGCCAGGAGCAGCCAGTCCACCATTAAGAGAAAGAAAATAAGGCTCTAGTATTTTTTTACATCCCACCAGGAAGGAAAACACCAGCAGCAACCAAAGCAGCAGCCACCACGTGCTCAGCTGTGGTGGCTCCAGCTCAGAGCTGCCAGGGAAGAAATGCATCAGCTTAACATCAGCTGATGCCACCACATGTACTTGGACATCTGCACTGAGTTCAGCTCGTGTCCTCAGTGTGACTTGGGTTGCACCACTGAAACCTTCTTTTACCAATGTCCCCAGCCACAGTTTTATTCTTTCTTGTCACTGAGCCATCACCTTGCTGGAGCTGGAGAGGAATGAGGTTAAGAGCAGACCTGCAGGAGCAGCAAGCTGCTTTGCTGGTGGAGCAAGGCCAGGACGTGCAGGGAAATCACTGCAGATAGCAGGTACCAGCAGAGTGAAGTGGGATGATGGGAAGATGCATTTGCTGGAGCACAGCTTGGTGCAGGACCTGTTCAGCACCAGAATCAGGATTGAGCCATGCCAATGAGTAATTTAGGAGATCAGAGTGTCCCACCCAGGAAGATGAGGTAGAAGGGACCTGCAGGAAGAAGGGCTGCACCTCGGACGAGCGGCTGGGGCAGTGGGAAGGAAAGGGTGCTCCTCGCTGGGCACACAGGCAGAGGGATGGGGCTGGTGACAGGTGAGAAGGGGTGCTAAAGGCCAGCGGGCAGATGGAGAAACTGATTAGAAAGTCACTCCAGCCATAAATCCTGGGACCTGAACAGGAGACGGGCAAGCCCCAGATGGCTTGGAAAGTCTGTCTGGCAGAGCCCAGCGGGCCTCAGGGTGCATCTGTCCCTCCTCCTCCTCTTCAGGTTTAACCACCTCCAGCTAGCTCCTTATAGCCAGAGCTGAACCAGGCACCCCTAATGGACCTAAAGCCACTCCAATACATGAACTATAGAGCAAAATCACTACCTAAACCCCAACAACATTATCCACCCC
>JANHGB010003314.1:16000-46523 GCA_026283785.1 Coracopsis vasa | reverse complement strand
AGAATTTGTGTGTTAGTTTAAAAGCACTCTTGGAGGCAGCTGTACGGGGACTCTAGAATGCCTCCTCTATTCCAGGAAGATACATTTCACGTGTCCCAGAGTCATACCTGTGATCATCTCGACATAATACAGCAGGTTCACAATCCTCTTTCTGACTTGCCAGAAGACCCAAACCTTCTCCATGGCAGTGCTTCCACTGTAAACTGGGGGTGTTTAGTCTGGAGAAAAGAAGGCTCAGGGGGAACCTTATCACCTGCGTGAAATGAGGAATGGAGCAAGGAGGTGGTTGGTCTCTTCTCCCAAGTAACAAGTGATAGGACAAGAGGTAATGGCCCCACCCTGTGCCAGGGGAGGTTTAGGTTGGATATTAGGAAAAATTTATTCACTGAGAGGGTGATCAGGCATTGGAAGAGGCTGCCCAGGGAAGTGGTGGAGTCACTGTCCCTGGAAGTGTTTAAAAACTGTGTAGATGAAGCCTTTAGTGACATGGTTTAGTGACTTGGCTGGACGCTTTAGTGTCCAACCTTTACATGTGTCCTTTACATGCGTACTAAAGCAGCCCTGGGGTAAAGGTTTGACTTGATGATCTTAAATGTCTTTTCCAACCTAGTCGATTCTATGATTCTATAAGCTCTTGCCTACATTTCCCATCTGCTCCTAAATCCACCACTTCATATGGAGTTGAAATTTGTTCTAGTTTTATTACTTAATTTTTCAGGGGCATTTGAGTAGCATAAAAACACCCTCATCTTCGGTGTTAAGGGCTCCTCCTATTCTGTACCATCTACAGATTTAATCAAATTTAATCAATTAGTCCACACGTTTTAGTGAAAGTACTAAGCAAGTCATTCTCAAAATGCATGAACAACTATGGGTAGACAGACGTATTTCACCACTACGCTGCTCCACCTATTTCAACACCACATAGCTAACATAAGGCAGTTCCTATCTAATTTATTGTTCACACCACTAATCCCCGTCTTCCTCTGATTGTTCATCACTTGACATACTGTGGAATGCATTACAAAAGTAACTGTAATTTTTAATTGCATTTTCTTGCCTCAGATCAAAGCCGACCAGCCTTTTTGTTCAAGTGGGTCCATGATGTAGATTTTCAAAGTGCTGATGGATGACTAGAATAGCCCATGATTAAGGGGAAGGGGAGGAAACACGCACTAGATATAACCAGTCTATTTGTAAAGGCTTAAAAGAAAATAAGGTGATGAGTAAAAGCCACAATGAATTTGAAAATAATACATTATGTCAAAGCAAATTTCCTTTATACATAGAAGAGCAGACTTGAGAAGCAGATCTATATATCCTGACTTAAAAGTTTTTTGGCACTGCCTCTTATGATACTCATGTACACAAGTTAAATAGATTAGACCCAAATGAAACTAATGTGGGTGCATATCAAGGAAAAAGGACTACACAAAACAAAAAAGCCCCAAAACATTCAGAAATCATCACCAGCTCACTGTCAAAATGCATATCTAGAATGCAGTTCCAAAGCCATCCTACACTGGGTCTGCTCTTACTCACTATTTTCATTAGTGACCCAGATGACAGAACAGAGACTACATTTATTAAATTGACAACCAACCAGGCTGGTGAGACTGCAAATTGTATTGGAGGACAAAAAGACAAACTGGGTAAGTGGTCTGAAAAAAAAGATGACATGCGAAACACTGCACGTAGGCAGAAGTCAACAGCAGAAATACTGAATGGTGAACAGCTGGCCAAGGAGAAATTCCACAGAAAAAGACAGAAGCTAGGTTCAATTTATAAACTACTATGAGTTAATGGTATCATGCTATAAAAATGCAAACACAATACTGGGATGTGTGAATGTTAGTACAACCTGTGTTCAGTATTCAAAAGCCTCATTTGGAGTAGTCTAAAGTGAGCACAATTCTGGAAATCGTTCTTCAAGACAGGTACATGCTCAAAAGAGACCAATAAAATGAGCAGTTTTGGAAAATACCATGGATTAATACAGACTGAAGAGACTGGGAGGGGAAAACAGCTGGGTGTGTCTGCAGCTATGAAAACACGATGCTGCAACAAATAATTTCTTCATCTCTGCAGCAGACACAACAACAAATTTTAACGGTCTCAATTTAGATTAGATGATCTCAAGGTCTTTTTAAGTCTTATGATTCTAGAGTATCTACAGGGTCACTTACCCCTCCCAAATAAAACAGCAGTGAGAAACACATGTCCAAATTAATGTTACATTTAAGTCTGCTTTTATTATGCCATCTGCCTCTCTGCCCAGCTTCTCCACCCAAAATCACCTACTTCATGGCTCCTCTCAACAGCTACAAACCATTGGTCTTTTAGGCACCAATAATGCAAAAGGAAGGGTCTCAAGACCTTGTTCTCCGGCAGCAATATTACGGCACTCTTGAGAGCTCTGAGGTACCAGCACGCCCCACCCACACCAATCCCAGCCTGCAGGTTTCCTCTGATGGAGCTGAACAGGAAGAACTGCCTGCAGACCTTGGGAAAGGTTCTGACGGATGCCTGACTTGAAGGCCACACGCTGGCCTTCGCTGTCTAGGAAAATACTTACTTTCAAAGACAGGTATTAGGTCACGAAAACTTGCTCTTTGAAGTAGGTATATTGTGTTATACTTCATTGGCTTTCATCTCCCAAGTCCTTGATTTTATTTTATTTTTTGAATGCCTTCCAAAGTTTTACATATTTTGAGGGCAGACTGAGAGTCTTTAATTGGTTGCATAATTCTTCCTTTCCCCCTCTTTATGTTGGCAATGCAATCCAATCATAGGTACCTCCTCCAATCACAGGTACCACCCTTAAGGAAAGATTAGCTAAAATAGTTACAATCAGCACTAATTCTTTCCTAATTTTGAGATGGAAATTTCTCTTGGTCTGAATATTTTACAATCCTTAAGTTCCTTCTGGTTGTAGTAATTTCCATTCTCTTATTATACATCTTCCCTTATTCTTTGTAGCTTATTATCATCCTGACTGAAAATAAAGTAAAAAATATTTAACATTTTAGTTGTGTATTATTGTTATTCTCTACCTTTCTCAGCATACAAAAGCTTCTTTTTATTAGTTTTCACATCATTTGCAAGATCAAATTCAATATTTAGAAACAAAGAAATCAGAATTAAGTCTTCTCACACATACATATACTGCTTACAGAATTCCTGCATTAATATTACTATCTATCTATTTTCAGGCTGGCTATTCATACATTTTGGTCTGCAAACCAGGAGAATTTATCCTTACTTGGGATTCAGTTTCCAGACAAGTTTTATGTATCTGTGAGTTTAAAAACCTGAGTCCCCCGGCTCCTTACACCTGTGATCAGCTTATTTAAATTTGGCACTAAGATTCAAAACCTAAATTCCAAACCAACTTTCCTATACTTTTTCTCATGTATTTCAAACTTAATCAACTCAGGATAACTAAGGGTGCAATCTGAAGTTCCACTTCACGTGATTAACTGCAAACTGCCACTGAATGGGGAGGTCTTGAATGCCTCACCAGCCCCAAGCACTCAACTCTTCCTCCNNNGGCAGCCTAATGCATCAGACCTCACCCGCCCACCCCGACTGACTCATACTCTCTAGAGTCACCTTGCTGATGTAACTCATGCCTTGGCTGTGCGACTGCTAGGATCAGCTAGACAGGGGCAGAAAGAGTGAAGCCAGCTCTTTCAGCAGCTGATTAAGCATAAAGTGAAACTGAATCCTCAATCCAAAATTATTTTCTAGAATATCCTCATTGCTTTTCAAAATGAAGTCTGAAGCAACCCTGATTTCCTGTTGGTTCAGTGAATAGCTTAAGGAAGAAACTTGCCAGCAATCACATCCAGGAATACCCTGGCTCTATCATTTCTTCTCTAATTTCTACCTCATAACAAGCAGTACTTATCTAACAACACTACAGAGATCCCTATCCCTATTCGAGTCTAACCCTGAGGCTAACAAAGGATTCTTACTCCTTCTGTCATCTTTCTCCAAACTGATTTTGAGCCAGTCTGTCATTTTTACACCAAGATATTCTTTTCTAGCCTACCATATAATTACTACTGCACAACTTTTGCTTTTGTTTGGTTATTTCTGAACAGCATAAAATGCTTTAACTACATCTAGTCCAGTTATTAAGAACATTCTACTGTGCTTCTGATACTCAAATGTTTTATATCCCAACTTCTATCAGAAGCTTGGATTTCTCCATTTTGTTGTCCAGGCTCTCAATACGTATACACAACATTTCTGTTGTTTCTTAGTAACCACATCCCATTACCCAGTGAAACTTTTTCCCTAGCTGCAATGCTTGACAATCATTTTCCTTAACCTTGGAGCTCTTTTCCTTCTCAATTAGTACCAGTCTTCTACACACTGGCACTGCTCCATATACTGAGACAGAAACAAAGGTTTACACAACAACTCTCGGCTGAGAGCTAAAGCTTGAATGGAAGTTGCAAAGGTTGGTCAAAGTTTTTTTCCTTACACTCAAGTTCCCAGCCATTGAACGAGCTTTATTCTCTAAAGGCAGTTTTTTACAGGTACTTGGGGGCAGAGCTTAGCTGTAAGAGTGATCTCCTCGGGGCTCTCTCCTCCAGGGAACGTAATTCCACTGAAGAGCATCAGAACAATTGTCTATTCCTGTATGGTATGCACATGCGTAATCCACCACAGCAGAAAATGATGGAGTCTTTCCTTCCCACTCCCACTCAAATCCCTTCAGGATCTTTCTCAGCTTTCTCATTCTTCCTTATCTTCCCATTCAGGAACATCAGAAGTTCCACCAAGAAATCTGCAATTCAAAAGCCACATGAGCCTTAATTCTTGGATCTGATTTAAGTTCCAGCCACATCGCCAGTTACATCTTGAGCCTTCCCCCTTTTCTACTTTTTTCCCCTCTTCACTTTTGAACTGTATTAGTGATTTCATGCATACTATATTTAGCAATCTTTATGAAATCTGTCATTTTCAGGTTTCTCCCACTGCTCCCTTGATTACTGAATCTCATCTCTTTCAAGCCCTTCTCTTTAAAAGGGTGTGCGCTAAACTCCCTTGATATACTTACCAGTTACGTAACAACTACTTATCAACTGCTTGACTTTTGAAAGTTCAGCTGTGGTCAGAAGCAAGATCTGGTCTCACGCTGAAGTTCAAATGCTGTCCATAAATTACATTCAAATCAAACACTAGTTACTGATCCTCAAGAAACAAGATTTACTTCCCAACCCTCTGGAAAGGGTCCTGTGCTGGCTTTGTTGACCTCTACTAAAAGTTCAGTGCTTTTATAACAAACTGGATGTGTCAAAGATGTCTGCTTTGGCTATTCCCATGGAAATCTATCCAAATTTGGCACAGTTAGAAGCCTCAAATAAATAATAATAATTAAGAAAAAAAGATAAAGAGTTCACAGATGTTTAACTGCAAAGTGCTTGCAAGCAAGGAGCTGTTTACTTTCTGCTCTTCGCAAGTGAGGGCCACAGCCTCATTGATGCGAACAGAAAGTGTCCCTCATTGCCAGCACCCTGCACTAAAGGAAAAGGAAGATGTAAACTGAGGAGAAGGCACAGGGGGCAGGAAAAAAAAAACCACCAGAAGGGCAGGAAGGAGCCAACAGGCACAACAGCTGGCAATGTATAAACAAGAATAGAAAGCTCTGTGTGCTACCACCATACATCCCCCTTGGAAGCTGGAAATACACCTAGAAACCACGTGCAACATTCCTGTTATCCTACCAAGACGACTTACTGCTTTGTTTGTAATTGGGCCAGAAAACCAACCACCCAACTGGTGTGAAAACAGCAGCTCTACCCTGTGAAGTGCTCTACCCTGTGAAGCGCTCGAGTACTAAATTATAAACTGAGGAGTCAGGCTTCTTTGCACCTCACTACCTTCTCTCCACAACTGAAAACAAGCCTCCTTTGGGATCATCCCCCCCTCCCCAAATCAACAGGAAGGCGCAGTTCTTTATTTCTAAAAGTACTACCTGTTCTCAACAGTGTCAAAGTAGAAATCACTCACGTACCCTCAGCATTCTCCCCGTATGCCATTTTGTTTGACACTGTTCTCTCTCTCCTGGCCTGTACCACTACTAAGTATTTTTGCCATTTGCAAGATATTGCATGCTTATGTGAGGATGAGGAACATTGATTTTGGGTGGGTTTTTTTTGCCTTTCAACTTAGTACAGCTCCTGTAATATTTTTTCTTTTAATTCTCCTAATCATGTCCAATTTTTTGAAACATAACTTAACTGACTTTTAAAATGAAATTATTATTTTTTGGCCCAACAAGCCAGGTGGAACTGATACAAAACTATCACTAAATCAGACAATGGCATCCAATCTAGGACTATTCAGAAGTTTGGGGTTTTTTTTACCCCTATTTAAGATACCCTCAAGCTGTGCTCATTCAAGATATAAAGCAAGCAATGAATGGAAGTTTAAAAATGAAGCCTCCCTTTGGTCTTTATATTCTCATATCTGTAAAACAATTTTAAGAACTTTACTCCCTTCCCCACCCCCAAAGAAACAAAAAGCTTTACATTAGCTACGTATTGAGGGAACAAAAAAGTAAGTCTCACTGACAGGTTTTTATTTTTCTCTGAAAGATAGCTCTTTCAGACCAAGACCCATAAATGGAGCTAGACAACAGGGCAAGCACTAAATCTCTAGGATGCTTCTCCCTCATTTCATAGTGCTGTAACATCATACGTTAAATTACTCCAGGAGAATCTATAAAATGAATGACCCATTTCTGGTCAAAAATCCCAGCTGTGAATCACAAAGACTATAAAAAGCAAAAAACATAACCTCCCCACCCCCGGTGTGTTCTCAACGGTACAAAAAGAAGTAGGGATGTTTTCCAATTAATATAAAAGGTAAGAACTTTTTGAGAAAGAAGCATAGCTCCTTTTAGAACTACCTGTCTGTATGAAAAAATCACTCTGGTATACCTGCATAGAGACATTTCATTTCTCTCTCCCAGTCACTATTCAGTCTTTGAAACAGCTTCTCTGATAAGTTCCTCTATATCTGAGTTATACCTGACTTTCTCTGTAAATGGGCTACTTGAAAAGAAAGGGTATAAAGAAAAATACATCCACAATTTCAAGCTTATTTCAGTAGAAGACGCTTTGTATTAGGTGGCTTTAATAGCGGTTTTAATGATAGAAGAGAATACATATCCAGTGTAAGGAGATGGAACAGAGACACACTAGCTATGGAAGATCTCTCAAACTCAAGTACATTTACAAGAATTGTGCCTTCCCCCCTACTAGCAACTTTTTCTGTGCCTTCAGGCTAAAAGATCACTTAAGTAACGTACCAGTGGACTTCAGAAATAAATACCTCATCACTGTAATGAAAAAGAAATGGACCACTAGTTGTCACCGCAGAATCTAAATTAGGTTTCTATATTTAGAAATACCACCTTTCTTTTGAGGATAGTAACGTGCTTCAGTTGAAGGGCAAAAGAACTCATGAAGCTGGTGCAGAAGCTCCTGAACATAAGGATGGGTGGCGAAAGAGAATGAAGCGTATGAAATTTTTATGTAATGACAGTGAGTATCGAATGTAATTGTAACATCAAAATTAAAACTAATCTTGTAGAAGATGGGAGGCATATGAAACTGGAAAGTGAAGTTTAACTACTTAAGTTCTAGCTCTTTAAAGAAATTAAAAGGACAAAGCTAGTCATTCTGTTATCAGCTTTTTACTTATGACTTTTCAAACACAAATGGATTAAAATATTGTAATAACACTAGATATTTGTTACAGTAGTACTGTTGTAGTTATTAAGGTCTAAGGATGAAGACTATTTCAGAACTGAAGATTTTGCATTATTAAAGCTTAGCGGTTTAATTCTTTCTGTATCTGTCAATCCAATAAAATATATTAGCTCTTCCACAAACCTTACTCCATCTATTATTTCACAAAAAATGTCAAGGATTTTTCTTCCACTGCATTCCTCCCCCCTGTTATACTTCACTTACTCCTTTACTTTTGGTCACTGACACAGACTGGAGAAGGCTGATCCTCTGTAAGTGAAACACAGGGTTTTAAAGTGAACTCTATGAGGGAAAATTACTCCTACTTCATTTTTGCCTTTCATTCTGTCTCATTTTCTTTGTCACTGAAATGTTCCCAGTCTGCATTTATTAAAAATAGTCAAAGTGACCCTAACTCATTTAGTATCTAAAACATTCAGCAACTCCAGATGTTCCATTCCAAATATATCCAAATTTATTTTCATTTCAATTCAACCAGACAGCAGATCCTCTAGGACAGATAATAAGAAAAAAATGCAACTTGCTAAGCAAAGCTGCACTATGCAAAGTGTGATGGACTTCATATTAGAAACTACTCTGACTCATACATATGCAGTAGGAGGAGAAAAAAGGATTAATATAAAATATATTGTATTAGCCACAAGACTGGAATGTAACAATTAATTAGGCTGGGAGAATGTAATTCCCAATAGTATTCAACATGCATGTAATCTTAACATTCAGCCATACAGCCATGAGGAGGAACTGACCGACAACCTAGACGTTTAAGCATTCAACAGAAGATTGGCAAGTTACTGAAATACTTGTCTGCCTCTTGCTAAATCCTCCTGCCAACTCCAATTTCAATATAAATTCTTTCAGACATGATAATTTTAGAGAAAAAGTGAAAACTAGCCTTTTTGGTCTCCAGTCTTGCAGCTCTACTTCTTACATGTTAAAAACTTAGATGTTTTTCAAAAGTGTTTTCTCTGTGATTCACAGACGCATCCCACTGAACTTCAGATTATAAATAGTTTTAATAATATAAAATGCATTCTTTATTGAAGTTTTGCCATTTTGCTGCATTATCTAGCTTTTCCAAACAGAGGACTAACATTGGGATAAAGATTATGTTTTAAAGACAAAAGCAGCTTAATGAGGGTGAGAAAGAGCAAAATATATATCTTCATGCAAACGTTGCTGGGGAGGTATTGTGCCAGATAGACCAGAACCTGACTTTCAGCTGGAGTGCAGCAGGAAGCAGAGAGCAGAGGCACAGCCACTCTTCCACATACTGCTTTGTAGCAACATGACTGGAAAGCAGAATCTGTCAGACCACAGTAACTGTGGTGCACGGGCACCACCTTCACCACTGCTCCTCACCAGTATTCAGCATGGTGTGGGTACTCCCAGGCCACATTCAGTGCAGCTGCGAAAGTGCAGTGAATTAGCTTTTTTCTTTTTCCTTTTTTCATCAGCAACATTTTTGAAACCAAACTCTCATTTGAGAGGACACTCCATACCGAAGCTCGATGTCCGTGAATGCTTCTTAAGGTATGCAGCTCAGATAAACATGTTTTAATACGTTTTGCTTATCATTTTAGGAATTAAAGCATGGGCAAGAATTGAATTTCAGCTTGAACACGAGTTCAATTAAATCAAGATTATTATTAAGATATTATTAGGAGCATTCAACCCAGATTTTGTATTAGGTGCAATCTAGCCATTTAAGCATTTACTCTAGAGCTTCCCTGCATGTCCCCTGGGAAGCACTGGGGTGAAGGGGAATTCTTGAACATTCAGACAGTCTGAATTCCTTCAGGTTTTATATATTAGCAAAAGACATCTACTAACAATTTCATTCTGAAAATCAGTACTGTTTTGTACTTTGGGTCTCTAACATTTACTGAATCATTTGTTAGTTTTTCTGCCTGTTGCAGAAGCAGGCAGTGAAGCACAGGAATGCAAATATTTGAAAAGAGAAGTCCAGTTTCAAGATCCTCTTCCATTTGCTTCAGAGCAGTTTTCATTACTCCTCACTCCGAACCAGGAACCTGAACCTCTCTCTCCTACCTCCTGCATCAGCAGAAAAAAGGACCAGTTGACCAAACATCCTCCCAGTGAAGGTTTCCATGAGATTTCTCTAAGTTTTAGGAACAGTTTATTTTGCCAAAACTGCATTTCTGTGGGTACCTCAATCATGTAACAATGACTGATGGTCTAATCCACTTTGGTTTCCTAAAAATGAGCTACTCAGCTGGAAACGAATGTTGCTTCTACCTCTACCATATTATTACAGCTGACTCGGGGGAGAACCCCTTGCATTAGAACAATTAATATTATTCTCCACAGCACAAAGTACTGAATTCTAGAGGGTATCAGCCATCAACTCTGATGTCCGTAGAGTCCTCAGTGAAGGGCAGCATTTAATCCAGAGAAAAAAGGATTTATATACAAGTCTTGCAAAAGGATTTCCCATGGGTAGTCTGCTTTGACAACAGTTACCACATTGGGACATATGAAACTACTGTAGTTTTTCCCACACTAAAAGCGAACCCTACATGACCATCAATTTTAGAAACATTTGTGTTTGTTGATTAAATGTTCAAATTATCATATCTACAAAGAAAAGGGGTAAAATGGGACCAATTAAAACTTACTAAACTAAGCATTAGGTTTATTCTTTAAAACAGAAGTATACAATAGTTATGTTTTCTTCTAGGCACCTGCAAGTTAAATAAATGTTAACTTTTTAATGGTTAAAGTAATACAAAATTAAGCAGAAGATCCTTACAATTATTAAAATAAAATATTGTGTCATGGTGTCAATTTAGCTAGATAAAACTCATGTATGTGAAAGACTCTCTCCTCCCCCTCCTGTAACAGATGAAGAAAAAAATAAGATGGGTTATGCTGTTGAGAGCATTAAGTATGGTTACATGCTTCTCAGAAAAGCACACCTGTAAAAAAGATCCATTCCTATAATAAGAACTGAGCTAATAAGGCTCTGGGAAGAAGTAACCAGATTAATTATTTGGTTTTGCACATACTGTGTAAGTAGACTTACCATGTAAATATATTTAAAACAATCGTGGTACATAGGGCAAGAGTCTGTCCATGATATTTACCTATTTATACATTAGAGTTGCTCATAACTTAAAGGTAGCAGATGCAGCTGACTAATGTAGCTCATATATTTACATTTCCTCAGAGGCAGACTGAAGAACTGCAGTCATGCCTATGTAAGCTTGCTAGTTTGCTGCCGGAGCGTAATCAGGAACAGAACCCCACGCTCTGTCCTGCACAGTGCTGGGAACACAAATCACACACCAACAGGAGATCTGAGCCAGGCATGCTCTCGAGGAGCTCCCACTGTGCTCCCATCGCCACTGGGAGCTCCCGCCTGGAAGATGAGGCAACAGCAGTCCAGAGCAATGACCAGAGTGTGCACAGTGAGGCATTGCGCCCTGCCCATCTGCCACACTGCTCCACATCATTTGCTCCAGTAGTCATAGCCTGTGTTACAGACAGGCTCTAATGCTGTTGCTTGTCACTGCAGGGTCACAAGCTGCTCTAGGTTCCTAAAACTGCCTCAGCTATCAGCAGCCTCCCCCTGTTTGCAAGTAACAAAAACTCGCATCCTTTTTACCAGCACACTTTAAATGCGCAGAAATCTTTAACCTTATCAGAAAGGCCAGGAAGTCCTGGGCTAAGCTGGTAAGCAACTGCACACTTCTTTTTCCTACAAGAAGTCTTGTGCTCGACTCCTGCTGGCAAGGCTCCCTGAGAAGTCATGTGCTCTGGCATTTACTCTTTTATTGCAGTATATGGTTCCGCTTAACTTCCCAATCTACTGCTTCTGCTTCTCTGAGGAAGCAAGCAGATGTCCCTGTTATTTATTACATTCACACCACATTTCAGGATTTGATTTCCAAACATGAATGGGCTTGGGGTTTTGTTTTGTTTTTTTTTTAAAAATTAAGATTTGGTCTTGTCAAAACTGCAGATGTGATGTACCAGACCAAAGCCCTAACCACATCACCCCTTCACATTTCTTTCAGTTCAGATAAACCTCTTCCAGCCCTGCAAAGATAATCACCCCGACTGAGAAACCTCAGACACGAGAAACACTCTGACAGACAAAAGCTACCCAGGGTGCAGATGAAAAAAAGTAGCTTTTAATCACGGGTCTCAACATGCAGGGCTGCTATCAAAACATCCACGCTTACTATCAGAAAACACAAAGCATGCCAGGTGGATGTTTACTTATTGTACATGTGAAAACTTAAGTGCATGATACACTTTTTATCCAGTGCTGATGATCTAAGTGCACACGCTGCAGTAGCCTACTGATGCTCACGTGAATTGCATAGCCTGGCTTCTGGCACAGAAGACAGCTTGAAGCCCACCTGAAGAGCTCTACCTAAATGTCTCTGGATTTGCACTGGAGATAATAAAAATTGGTTTCCCTCCACCATTACACACATAAAAGCCTAACCAGTGAAAACACGGTACGTTTGAACATTTACATGAGGAGTGGTTAAATGTAGAGGCAGGATTTGGGTGCTGCGTAGTACACCTACTGTGTTCCTTCAACACAGGTGCTCAAATTTACATGGGGATCTTGAAGTATGTGTTAACAGAGGACTGCTCATGTCACATCTCAGTTTATATTTTATAGCTAAGACTTCAAAGTACTGACCTACAACATAAAAGCTTAATCCATACTCCTGTTATTTGAGAACATTCCGTTCTGAAGAAGACTGCCAGCCAGTGCATATGTGAAGATCACAGACCCTTGAAAACAGCATACAAAAGACTACTCGGGAAGCTTTGTGGCAGTATCATGTACTATCCTGAACTTTAGACTTCTTACAAAAGTAAAAATTGCTTCCTCTTATCAATTCTCCCAGTATCTGAGATTTCAAGCCCTCTTTTTGTTGCAGCTTTGTTGCAGCTAATGCAGTCATCAGGTTAGCTGGTACCTTCTTCAGCAGGCATCCCCCCTAATTCTAATTCTTTTGCTTTTGCTGGTGGTTGCAAAGCAGCTGATTGCATACATCTGTTACCAGGGACTGATGGCAGGAAGTTGTCTTCAAGGAGCTTCATTTTTCTCTTCAAGGCACACAGAGCAGCACTGGATAATATAATAAAACTGAAGATTCTTTCATATGGTTGATGAGGTTCTGTGTGTACAAGGATATCAGAGAGCTGACGAAACACTGGTTTTATCTCTGTGCCTCACAGACACGTAAGTGGTAGCCCTCAACACTGGCTGAGATATGATGACTTTGAAGCTAAACCTCAGTACCGTCTTTATTTGGGGGGGTGTGTGTGTGTGTGTGTGTGTGTGTGTGTGTCTTTTTTTGGTTGCTTGTTTTGTTTATGCCTTGCATTGACATTCAGGCTAGAAAAGAAAAGTTACCTTGCATTTCCAAAGCCCAAAATAAACCATATCCAAACGTAGGGATTACATGGATTTCCTGCTGAAACCATGAAAATCACAAACTGAAAACTATGGATTAATATGTCTTGGTGTGTGGATTTTTTGTTTGCCTTTTTTTTTTTTTTTTTTTCCTGGAATACTTCTAAGTGGTCACAGAAGATCTGGATGAAATTTTTGTCAATAAGCCACTCTCAGATACATGCCATGCTTTGAAGTCTAACAAGAAGTACTTTAAGCTGACAAATACCCACAGCCATGCATGGCAGCTAATGCTATGGAATTAAAGCTGGGATGGTCACAAGGGGAGAGTAATGGGAGTTTACAACACAGGCAGCTGCTGAAGCAATGCTAATCAAATTCTGATGCTAGTAAGGGAAAGAAAACTGGGAAGACCCAGAAATTTGATTTCTTTGTGCTGTTAACATCATTTATCCTGTGCTCCTCATGCACTGAGGAGGATGAAATCACTACAGGGAGAGTTGTTCACTTTAATGCAGTTAAGGGCACAAGAGGACATAAAGAGAAACTCTGAAGAGAGGCAGAATGGAAAATGGAAGAGCATAATTCCGTCTCTGACCACACATAGAGCTCCCTAAACCACATCAAAGAATGTTAAGAGAAAAAAAAAAAAAGAAAAAAAAGAAATCAGAAACCTAAAAGGAAAAAAAGAAGTACTTCCTAAAGAAGGTAGCTAACAAAACCTTGTCTAAGTGGTGTATAATAGCAGAAGGAACTGCTCGTTACTGTTACTCCCATCTCTTCATAAGAACATAAGCAGCAATACTAGTTCAGACTAAGTCACTACCTGGTTTCAGCAGTTCCCACACACAAACACACTTTCCCCTCCTCAAGCACGGCAAGGGGCACACAGAACAATCTAGCAGCTACTGGCAAATGGCAGTTTACGGACAGACTTCCTGAGTGAGAGTCCACATCCTATTTAATCTTCCTCTCCCCGAGTCAGCATAACCACTTGCCATATCCATGCACATTTTTTACCACCATAGCACAGTATTCGGCAAGACAGTAGTGTGGCAGTAACTTTATTATTCCCTTTGTGAATAAAGTACTTCCTTTTGCTTGTTGTGAACCTGCATTTCTGATGTTTCATTGGGCATCCATTGGTACTTCAAGGCAATTAGTTCTGACATGCCACCTCAACAGAATTTATTGCCATACGAAAGTCTGCCCCCCACCTTCAGCTCTCTTCTAAGTTAGAGAACACAAGCCCACTTAAGACTGAGAAGTTACTACTTACTCAATATTTTATTTTGACGCTCTTTACTTTTACAGTTCTACTATACATTCCTTCAGGTAACCAGACTGCATTTACTATGTCATGCACTTTTTATAGTTATATCTTTTGATATTCTCCATATAAGCCTTATTAATGCTTTCTTCTAATATTTTGTCTGTAAGACTATGGAGATTTTACAGCATGTCATTTACTATGACATGTGCTGTTACTTTCTACACCTTCATAATTTTTTGGTTTTGCTTTGTCCTTATACTTACTCTTTTTCTATTGCTTGCTGCAATAGAAAACTCAGCTGATCACTACAGCTAAACCCAAGCCAGAAACAAGAAGCCATAGTTAAGGTCAGTTAAGGGCATAAGATCACTACCTGTTCTTTAGAATGATGCTAAAATGCTTGGTAAACAATCAAGTGTGCATTTAGACTTAGCTATTTTGCAGAGCTAGTGGTTCTCCAGTAGCAAAATATGGGGTTTTTTTAAATGCCATCAATGCATTTCTGAATGAAAGAGCTTCACAGAGAGACTTACAAAGTGGAGAGCTTGTGAGGGGAATTTTTTCATTTTATGGGACTCCAGGTTCATAAAAATTTGTAATTATAAGTATTTATTTTAGATTAACAGCTGATCTACCACAACACTGTGTATCCATTAGTACTTGACACTGTCAACACTTGTATGAAATCAATGTGCGCCTCATTTGGGAAACAGGTACAAGCCAAAATAACAAAACATTTTAAGTTGACAGTATTACTCTAGGGTCCTGAAGAAAGCTTGCATTTGTAAAGATCTATTATTTGAGAAAGAAGGCTGTACTAATGGTTTTATTTCTTTTGTTACTGTCAGTAGTTAAAAGGATGGCTTAGATGAACACCTGGACTGCAGTTATTTCATGCATTTTATAAAACCTGAAGTAATTTTTGCCATACAAAAGGCTTTATTTAAATTTACTGCAAAATCTCCATAGTCTTACAGACAAAATAGTAGAAGAAAGCATTAATAAGGCAAGGCTTATAGTGAGAATATCAAAAGATGTAACTATAAAAAGATAGTAGACCAATTGCTGACTTACAACAAGGAAACCTGCAAGCAAGAGTATTTTTAGACCATCAGAAATCTGTACCCCTTACCAGAGAAAAAGACATACTTTCTCCAGTTGCATTATGTTCTTCCACAAAGTCTTGTGTGTGTTGAATCTCACAAGGTGTTAAATCTCACCTTGGTGTCCTGCACAAACACCAACCAGAATTCTGAATCATTGCCTTGGGTGAACTTCACATGAAAATACTTCCTGAGGCTGAATGTTTGCCAACAAAGCAGCTTGTTAAAATGCAGACTGAGCAGGAAAAAGATATACTGATATTATTTTCAAGATCATACAAAAGACCTATACACTTCAGCAAAGAAAAAAATTTCCTTTACGTTTTCTGAACATTTAAAGACAGCATTTATAAGGTTCTAGATTGTAAGAGTGCATTCTTAATGGCAACAACATCCTATGAAGCCTCTATCAATAAAACCCTTTTGGGCAGAAAGGGAGACAAAGGTATTGTAGTTTCTTCTCCAACAATGGCTTTTAGTATAAATAAAAATATTTTTTTCTTTTGGGAGTTCAAAAGCATTCTTGGATTCTGTGCTACACTGGCATAAAACAATCAAGTGACCTGACTTCAATTCCATCTGAACACACAGCATTATTGATACATATTTTTATAAAGGAGGAAAACACGGTATAGCTGTCTTCGTAGTTAATGCTTTTTAACTGGAAAACTATTTTGGGCACTAGAAAGTAGAGCAGAAATTATGTTTTAGGAGTACTAGGAATAAGCCTTATATAACTCTTGACCTAAAGTAAATATTTAAAAAAAGTGATGCTTATATTTAAAAGATACCTATCATTTCTATTTTTATAGCATCAGCAATGGAAAGGAAGAACTCAATTCCTGATTAACATTTAATATAACGTGTATCAAGATAACATCTGCTCAGGGTTGGTTTTTTTTTTTTTGAGGGGGGAGTGCAACAAAAATACAGTAAAAATCCATACTCTGGATATTTTATTGAAGTATTTGAAGTACTTTTATGTAGAACAACTAAAAGACACTTCAAAGTATTACATATAACATAGATTTTCATCAACTAGGTCTCTGCTATAGTCATTAAAATAGATCTCATATAATGTTCTCTGCCATATTCTACCAGGGTGGTTTGTAGAACTCCACAGAAGGTTTCTTGTTTCATCTGTCCTTTACCCATCCTAGCTATTAAGCAAACTTTTCAGGTTTTAGGAATAAGCATGTTCTGGACAATTCCCAGCACTAGGCTTCAGGTAATAAGCAGAAGGGAGAATAAAGATACATCCCCTGCATTATTTAAGAATCTTCAGGAGTGTGAGAATGATGGGAAATGCACAGTGAATCACTAGGCTCCAGATAAGGACCACCTAACACTGCTGAGGAAAAAAGAACCCAACCTAGTGGATCATCTATCTGCTGGATTTTGAGAGATGAGCAAGAAAGAATATTAGGCATAGATACTGCCTTATTTTCATTACATATGCAACTTTAATTTCAATTTTATCCAGTTCCTCTCAGGAGGAGAGGATTGAAAATTTAATCCTCCAGCTTCATCTACACATAAGAAACCAAATGTTTTCCAATTTTTCAATGGATGACTTTGCAGCCTGAATAATGGCTTTAAAAGTATGAGTTGTTTCATCTGTGATCTCCTAAACTCAAAACTGAAACCAATATTACAGAAACTACATCATGTGGAAGTATACCAACCCACAGAGATCGCAAGTGTTAATTTGAACTTTTATATTTCACTAACTAAATGAAGGGCACGAAAAAGCAGCAAGCGTGGGGGCCCCTGTCTGGAACTATGCGTATTCACTTTAAAATATTCTCTCTCCTAAACCAAAAATGATAGCCTGAGATGAGGATCTTCTTGAGCTTTCAAAATTGAATACCAAGTGTTTCACTGCTCAGAAGCCAGGCAGCTATGTTCCTCCCAGCAACTGATGAACCAGAAACTCTGGCAGGCTGCCCCAGAACACAAACCCAGAAGACCTTACTGAAAACCAGCCTACCTTGTCAGATGCCTTTTGAACTAAAGAGCCTAAAAACCTGTGCTGCAAGGCAACCACAGAAGCTGGAACAGCTTTTAACAGAAGACTGTTCAGACCAGTCCCTAGAAGGAGATGAAAGACTCTGTAAATGAGCATCGTAATTATTTGGTAGACAAGTTTTGATACTCAGGATTCACAGGTTTTATTCTCAGTTCTGAAAGGAAGCATGCTTTTTAATGGTCAATCCCAGCTGGCTTCTTTCTGCTTTCATCACTCTTACCAATTTAGCAAGAGAAATTACAGTACTTCAGCTGCTTATCAGTTTTTCCATAATAGTTATATGAAACTGGGATGAATTGATACTCACATTGTTACTCTCAGAACTTTACTGGACAGGTGGCCACAACCAGAATTAGTGCATAATTAATTTCATACTTATGCTTCATACAAAATTCTGGCCTTACATTTAAAGAACTATTTACTCAGCTCAAGCAGTAAGCTCACATACAGTATTAGGGATATCAACCAGATTTGTTTCTACATAAAGAAAGTGCAAGCCCTATAGAAATGGACTGGCTAGACCTTGGGCACATTAAAGAAATCTTTCTACCTGTACATGAGACTCTCACTACCTAAAAATATGACATACTTATACTATTGGGGTTCCCCCCAACCAGAAATATTTTTCTTTTGAAGCAACCACAATTTCTTTTTCATTTTAAATCATTTTCTTACAATCAAACAAATAGAGGTTTGTGCTAGAGACACATGTCACCCTGTAGACTCATGATCAGTGAAGAAGGCACCGCCGTGACTCACTGTACCCTCAAATAACCTCCAGACTGTTCTGACAAGAGCTGCAGCAGAACACGCTGGCTGCTGACTCAAACAGATGCAACGCGCACGGCCTCATTCCCTCACAGAGCGCAGTGCCTTCTCTGTGCCATTAAATATGATTCATACACAGGACTTTGCCAAAATCAAAAGAACAGATCAACATTAGCAGACAGTAAATTCTAAGTCTACTCCTCTTTGAATATGATTCGCAAATAATCTCTAGTATAATTCTGCATACAGCAACTCGCCTTTCAACCTCAGCAAGGATGTTACAAATTTACCACCTTCAGTAAAAACATACATCCGTCTTGACCATGTAAGAACCCAAAAGAAACATCAGAGATGCCCGACACCCAGTTAAAGTAAATAGATGCCAGTGTTTTGCATCAACTGTTTGCTACCAGCAGACTGTGGTGAAAACACTGACATCAAAGTCGCTAAAACCACTTTCAAAACACACCTTCGGATTTCATAGAATCTAACACTCATCTCGACCCCTCAGAAAATGAGCCAGGGCCTTTGGCAGAAAGGAGGACATGTGATGGAAGAGCTTTTGAGAAATGCTGTCAGACAGCCTGGCATGAAGCAGTTCCTGTCTTGACAAGAAAGTCAGAGAGAGACAGATTTGGCTAATAATCCCATCCTTTTCAACCAGACAGGATGTGGTTCTACAATAGAAAGACACTATTGATTTCATTAACCTACAGTGCTGGAAACAAGTCATGAAAAATGTATTCATTTCCCTACTCATTACCACCTCAAAATAGCTGCTACATGCTCACCTATCACTTGCAGTATTTTTCGAGACAACACTGTCATCCAGAGAGAGCAGCATTTCTTATCTCTTAATATTTACTTTCTTAAAGAAAGAACAAATCCATGAGTTAAACCAAGTCTTTTTATCTGCTTATATTTTTATATATGATTAATCAGTCCCTTCCTATGGTATGGCAGACTCTCAAACTAGAAAAATCGACCTTGCTCCCTAGAACGTAAAGGTTTCACTAGCAAGAAGTTTAACTTTCAGTTTGCAGTGATGTAAGTTGTGGGGTGTTTTTTCTGGTAAAGCAGTAAGTTGGGACAGAAAATATATTTTGGGACTGGTACTAATACGGAGACCAGCAAATAACTGTGTGAACATTTTACACTACTAAGTTTTTACCAGTGATACTTGAGATCTATACCATAAGCATGAATATAAAATAGGAAATCATTTTACTCCAGAAAGTTATCATAAAGGATGATGTCAACTGCATGACCAATACATACAGATCTTTAGCACTCCATGACTTGATAAGCAGAAACATCCATTCACTTACATAGCTATATGTAGACCTCTTTGGGTTTTGGTGGGGTTTTTTGGCCTTTTTTTTGTTCTTTATTAAATCTCTTTCTCCAACTTGTCCTCCATAAATCCAAGATGTGTAAGTCATCATGCTGTTCCAGTATTTAGCTTACTGAGCCCTTTCCTGCCTCTTCCTGTTTTTACAATAACAACTTTGACAAATTAATACAGCCTACACACTCAAACAAATACCAGTTTGCAATGGTCTTGCCATTGAAATCACACAGAGAAACTATTAAGGTGTAGGAAAAATCCCTTTCAAAAAACTATTAACCTTTATAATGTATTTCTGAGACTGGATTATACTCATTGAGTAACCTATTCCCCTCCCATACAAATAATGGTTCTGCGTCTGTCGAACTTAGGATGAACAAGAGGCTTAAACACGTTCAGCATCACAGGAGCATGATGGGCTTTGTGGTAATATTCAAGCTCTTAGAAGTTCAGTGAATGCTCCTCCCAGAGATGTAACTCATTCCCTGTGACGTGTCAGAGCACAGCACGTTGGGAATTGCACCACCAGCCCCAAATGGGATTTTGTGAGGAGTCAGCTCCCATCCCGAGATACCCATGAGCATCACAGAATAGTCACCTGTGACTCACAGCAAGCAAGAGCCTCTGCCAGTCTCTCCAGCTGCGTAGGGACAGGGCTACAGATAGGAAGTTTGTTCAAGCAGCCACAACCCACTTCCTTTCACTAAAGGCCCTCCAGCAGCTTGGTTACCAGCCAGACAGCAAAGCTGCAACAAAGACACATCAGCAGACATGGGAAATGCCTGCACTTTAGCCAGGGAGCCTGCACCCTTGTCAGGTGACTGAACACAAGCTGTCTCCTGCGTGAGCTTCATTCCTTTAAAGAAGTATGTTCTGGAAGCAGCAGCATACTGCATGTCTTGCGAACTGCTGTGACTGACCATGTACAGGCAATGCTGGAACATGACATTCAACTTTGAAGTAAGAGCTGTGAAGAGTGACTGAACAACTGAAACATCCTGTCCTCTGAGAATTAATAATGAAGACTACTTACAGGAGGTATTTGTTGTTAACAGTCCTATGGTCCACAGAAAATGCAAAGCTCTCTGAACTCACCCATGTGGAAAACACAGCTATAGAGGAGTATGCACCCTTAATGAGGCAGGTACCAGCACCATGAAAACACAGCTAAATAACACAAAAGGGGACTGAGGATACAGGACAGAATAAAAACCAAATGGCACTCAGGAATTGTAAAGGGAACAAGAAAGAACAAATGGCACAGTGACATGTTGTGTCTACATTTGCAATGGTTTTGGGTTTTTTTTTGTCTTGTTTAAACTATTATGGCTTTGAATTTCTTTACAAAATTCAGGTTACTGACGCTGAATTTTCAGCAGACTGTGGAACCAGAGTTCCCATGAGGGGAGTGTTTTGAGAAGGGAGATTTGAAGCTAGTGAGAAACCTTTAAGAAAAGGTTTTAAGCAGCACTGTTTTTAAGACAAAGCTTTAGCAATCAGGAGGTGGCAGAGGACAAGGTGTCTGCACTCTAAGCCCTGTACCTGACTTCAAAGTGCATGTTCGGCACACTGTTCTGACACAGGATTCAGAAGTGTGGTCCAGAGGACCTTTTATATATTATGTCCACAGGAAGACACTCATCACAGATTGTTACATACATCTGTGAACTTGTTCAGAAATCCAGGTAGCCTTTTCTAACACCACTTAAGAAGAGTGTGGCTCACTGCTCCGTTCCTAAAGGTTTCATAAATACTGGTAACTGAAAAGCTTTCTCTGTACTACACAGAGAACTTCTCCAATCTGGCCAAGATAACCTCCCTACAGTCCTCAATCTTGTGAAATGGATCCTTGCACAAGACCTGGCAAAATGAGGAAAAGAACTGGGGATGAAGAGAAGAATGGAGCTAACTAGTGTATCGCTTTGTCATCCTGTGTGTCTGAAGTAAGGAATTTGTCAGCATTACAGAAAAAAACGTGATACCTCAAACCTAGATTATACTGTGAATTTATGAAACAAAAACATAGCTCTGTCTGGGGTGACCACCACTGCAGTTCCCTCATCTTTGTTATGCAGAAGTAGCATAGGGGGTTTCCTGCTTTCAGTTTTTCTTCCGAGAGCTCTGATGAAATCTGTATCTCACTGGTAATCTGGGACTCTATAAATATGCATACTCCTTTCAGCAGCCACTCTTCTATTCAACACCGCACCTGGAATCAGGACAAGGGATTCTCTCACATTTTCTCTGCCATCCAAGAATGGCAAAAATGACAGCAAGAAAACATTACCACAAAGTAACAAAAGGAAGAACCCACTGGACTCCATCGTATTCTGATCTGCAGTCTTCTGTGGCAGCAGTAATCCTCCTTTCAAAGGTGAAATATAGACAACAGCTGCCACCAGGTATTCTACGATTCTGTTTATCTCAACAATTAGAATCTATGTGCTCTGGTGAAAGAGCAGAATCATGTGAACCACCTTCAGTCTCTTCTTGCAGAGAACAGGGAGAACAAAGACTCCCCCTTTTGACACCAGTGAGCTCCTGCAACAGTTCTCTTAATTCAGAAGATGACAACCTTACATTCTGGCAGTCACTTGCCTGCAGAAGCTATGGTTTAGTGTATACCTCATTCTTGCTACAGGCAGGAAGAGACTGAACCAGCAACTGCTGGAAACTGAGTCTTACATGCCAACAAATTCAGTCCAGACAAACAAAAGCTGATGCTGAAACAGGAGAAAAACAAAACCACCAGAAGAAACAGTAAACAGCACAACTATACCTTCCTCAGTTCTCCTCACACTGAAGTCTTTTTTCTTTGCTCATGAATTCCCAATTCCCTTTTTGACCCTGTCAGCAGCATCTGTCCCAACACAAGCCCCTGAGACAGCTCTAAAAGCACCAAGATTGCTTGCACTGTTATCAAACAGCAGCAGAAAATTAAACTGGGCACCGGTCACAGCTTGGAAACCAATATGAGCAGTTTAAGTAGACAACTCTACTGCTTTCACACCTATTCCATTACTGATGGTATCTCCTTTCAAACAGCAAGATATAACCTCCTATCTCAAAAACAAGCAGCACATCCTGGAGGCAAAGGAAGAAGCAACTGAATCCTCTTTTCTTAGCCAAGCAGCCATCCCCGTAGACAGAGGAGGAATTATGGAATAATGTATAGTCACATTCTTGTATGACTGCTAAAATCATACCAGAATTAGGAATCAGACAAAAAGAGGGAGAGAAAAAGTTCTCTTTACTATTGTTGTGATCCCTACAAGTAGAAAATCACAAGTGAACTCACCTCCTGCCACAAAACTACTCAAGAGAATGACCTTCTCAATAATCAAACTATTTCCAGCCTCCATGGTTGCAAGCTGAGCCTAGGAATATTAACAGGCTGCAAGTCATTCCTTGCATGAGTCTGGAAATATGACTCAGATCTGCAAACTGTCCTGTTAATTTCAAAGCAGAGCACCACTGAGTCGATGCCCATGTGGTAGAAACTCTGCCCTTTCTCCACATACAGCATAAACATGAATGTTTTGCTAATGAATTTCATGACTTGGTTGCTGTTGGGAACAACATTATGTCCCCCACTCTATAATGGTTCCTACTTGCAAACTCATCCCTCAGAGGGTGACTAACCCGCAAGACAGTGCAATAAGCAGTAAAATGTAAGGAACAAAGAGAACACAGGTTTTGTCTGCCTGACAGAAGAGAAAAATATGGTCTGGCACATGATCAAAGCCACTGAAGAAGTAGAGGGGTGAGGGGAGGCTCAGCAAAGGTGGATCCAAGCTACAATCTCTGACACAGAACACCCAAAACACTATTAAAAAAAAAAATCTGTGCAGAAGAACTTACTTGAAGAGCATGATAAAAATCACTGGCCAAGAATAACAACAGTTGAAAACATACAGGATTGAAAATCATTTTACATATGGATTGTTTAAAACTTATTTTCACTACTCTAATGGGAAGGTTGCTTGAAGACTACATTGCTTTAAGGAAGGAAAAAAAGAAAACTGATTAGCCTTACTTATTACAGTTAATTTGTGAGTAGCTCATACTCACATTCTCATGTCTACCTTGGAAATAGAAAATAAGCCTCAGTTCTTGATAAATTAACATGACTGGTTTTATGGGCATACATGGTTACCATTATTCCTTGGCTCCCAACAGTTTTGGATCATGGCTGAAAAGAGAAATTAAATAAAGAAGCAAATCTGCTTTGGCCTAATGGCTTATTTTCCATAAGAAATTTGATATAAACAGTTACTGGGTTTTCTCAATTTACTTTTTATAGTCAAAGTGTTATTGCTGGCCAACATAACAACAGTATTCAGAATTTACTGCGTTTTATAAATCTTGCAATGACTTTCTTGTTATCGCCCATCTTCATCTCTCTTTCAGCTCATTTCAAAGATAAACTCTAATGGCAACTAGCACTCATTCGGATTACATTAATTGAAAGAACTCTACTGAAACTGTACTGAGAAAGCAAATTACAGCTGGTGCTTTAAACTCACAATGTATTCACTAAAATATACCTGGTTAAAACTAGTGAAAAAGGTCCATATATGTTAAAGAAAAACATTTCCCCAATAGAAAGTAACTAGCTATCGACTATCTTTCATAGTCTTAGTGTGCCAAAAACATCCATATATAAGTAATAGATCTTTACTTTTTTTATACAGTTAAATTACTTAAAGAACCTAAAACATCAGTGCCACAGTGTAAATACATATACTAAAGCATATGTTAAAATACCATTAATATATAAAAGTAAGTACTTAGAATTAGTACTTAGAATCAGAACAAGAGGTAATGGGTATATCTTAAACAGGGGAGATTCGGGTTAGATATAAGGAAGAAGCTCTTTACTGTGAGGATGATGAGACACTGGAACAGGCTGCCCAAGGAAGCTGTGAATGCTCCATCCCTGGCAGTGTTCAAGGTCAGGTTGGAGAGAGCCCTTGGGCAACATTGTCTAAGGTGAGGCATTCCTGCCTGTGGCAGGAGGATTGGAACTAGATGATCTTAAGGTTCTTTCCAACCCTAAACATTCTCTTATTCTATGAATCCTGAAAAAGTGGGTGAAAAGTCAGTCTTTCTCCCATACCATCCAAAATTTGCGTAAAATAACACAAAGACCTGGGACAGGTAGTTTTCTAATTCTCTTGGTAGGTAAGATGTCATACACTATATTACCAAAAGGCAGGCAGATATAGAACCAGTCAAATGACATCCATTAGCATTAATCTCCCCTGTCTGGACATGTGGAACAGTTGCCCTTCCTGCTTTCATTTGTGCTTTGTACATGCACTTGTAACGTTTAACGAATTGACATCGGTCATTTTGCCACTTTGAAAGTAAGTTTAGGTTAGATATTTTGAGGAGAATTTGTAAGTCCCAATAAAAGATACCGTGGTTATTCTAATAAATAATCTAGCATACTATTTTATGTGTGCCAATAATGTCATTTGTATTGAAGGAACTCCAAGTACGTCTATCATTAATAGATTGTGCAATTGCAGCAGCCAAAGATGTCGAAATCGACATTCTACAGCAGTGGCAGTAATTTCAGAGCCATGTGCCAAAATATGATTAATAACAGTTCACTGGGTAATTTGATAGTAACACAGGAAAATAGCTTGTCACAGAAAAACCTTATGATCAATTAAGAATGCCTTAAAGCCCCCCATAAGCATAGCCTTCTAGTAGTATGAATACCACAGTGCTTATGTATGCAGATATAACTGCCAAGATATAGGTTACACACATATATATAACTCATACAAAAGATCAAAACTATTAATAAGGGAACATAAGGAAAACTGCATAAATTCTTCCCTAAGAAAAGCTCATCTGAGATTATGCACATCTAAAGGAAACACAAACTGCTGCACATTCAGACACACAGCAGAGCTGCATTCCTACCCTACCACATTTTAAAGGGGGACGAAAGAAGTGAAGAGTCACAGCAGATGATTCTATATACTAAGACATACTTGCCAGATTTATAAAAATCATCTGCAATCCCTTCACCTGCAAATCAAGTCAAACACATTATTCTGCTAGCACTGCACCAGTTTTGACTGATCAGATACTGCTGCTGTCTGCAGCTACCTTCACCATCAAATTGGATGGCACTTAGTGGAGGTTCATAGAATTCTGTTTGTCTAGGTGATGCCAGACAGAAGTCAACTTGCCACAGAAGTTCTGATGCAATCTCAAACCCTCAACTGCTTTTATACAACAGGACAGAAGCTAGTATCTTACTATGAAGTAAGAAAACACCCATATAGCCCTCAGGACTTAATAAATAAATGCATTCTGTAATTCTATTTTAGTTTTACATTATTTCCACTATGACAAAGTTCCAAAAGACATCCTTGGCAAATTAACTCCTCCACAATCGTCAGTAAATTGTCCCAAATATTTCTGATTTTATCCATATAAATTAATTACACCCTGAGTCTTAGAAGATGACTGCATATAAATATCTGTAACTCTACTTTCCAATAAAGGATTAATAGTTCAAACTACCTCGTAAATGCTTCCTAACCAGAAAGTAAACCAGCATTGATTACGTCTGTCCTGCGTAATCTACAGAAGGAGACAGATATATTGAAAGCCAGATATACTGCCCAGTCGTCAGGTTTAAAACTATCAGCATGATGCCTCTAACTTCAGTAAGGATATGATCCTGGCAAACTTACAGCAGTAATTTACAGAGATATCAAGACCTCTTCATATACAATCCACTACTAATATGATTCCTGAATGGGAAAGTGGTTTTAGTGAATCTTCAAACTATCCTTTCTAAGCTACAAAGACATACCCTAGCATTTCTGTAGTACTTTAGATAATCACGATACGAAAAAAGAAGTTGACTTTAAATTTAAAAGCAATAAATAAAAACAGTTTTATTAATCATTTAGAGTACCTAAAGTAGCATGAGTATTAAAAGCACTGTAATTTAGAATAGTAAAAGTACTATAAGCAAAACCCTAGCTGGACATGTAGAAATACTGGAACAAAACACCAATAGGCTTTAGCTTGGTAACAGAGTGTCACTAGAAGACCGGTTAGAATACAGCCTATTCCAGACAAATACACCAAAACACTTAGGAACATTGTTCTCTAAAGAGCCAGCTATATTCTTAAATGCAAAATAAATGTAAAAAAAATAAATCTATGAAGGACATAAATCGATTCTAGTTGTATTTATAATAATATATAGCTTTATTAATATACTTTCAAAATGGCTAAATTCATCAGTGAATTATATGAAGTGCTATTCAGCTCATTTCGGGATTCAGCTAAATGTTTCAGTGATTCCAAAAGCAGTGATTCAGTCAGCCCTACAAATCAGAATTCATTCTTATTGTGATGGTACTAGTATAGTTTGTAGCTATTCAGTATATGCATTCAAAATTCCAGCAAAGTCCTGCAATGAGATATGTAAGAATTTTTCAAAGCCATCTGAAATTAAAGCCATGAACAGAATTATATTTCTGCATCACTTATTAAAAGAAATCAGGTACTTACCCAATGTCTTAAGACTCAAACTGATGAGAAATTTTAAATTAAACCACTTTTAAATTAAGGTTAAGAGTTTTTCAGAATGATGCATTACACATGACTAACCTTTTTTGCTTAAGCAGTTCTATTAAAAAATTGAATATTGAGAGGTTTCATGTAAATTTCTAAAAGTTGCTTAATTAACAGACCAAGTATTTTCCATAAAACCATCAAAATGGAACACAAAAGCAGCTAATAAAAGACCAAAAAGCTTAATAAAATACTTTTTTTTACCCATGACTGGTATAGACCCTAAGACAGTCAGTAGACAAAAAATTAACACTGTATCATTGATTGTGTTAATAATTCACCTATCTGTAAATAAGAAGTCAGACGTACTCAGTGTTAGGTGAGGTCAGCCACGTTTCTCTAGTAAAATATTAATTACTGCTAAAGTATATTATTTTCAAACAAGGACCCATTCCCTAATCAATAGTAAATCATTTTGATAGCTTATGAAGTCACACTAATGAATATTTTTCTGACATTGTTTTTGTTTCTGAAGGCTTTATATAGCCCTAAACTTACAGTTCTTAACATTAATTCAATTTCCGGTATTAAATATATTCTATGTAATAATGCTTCAGGCATGCAATGCACTCAAAATATCTTAAAGAATTATCAATAATTATTGTTCAAGTAACCTCAGGCTTTACTGCAAAGAAAAGCAGATAAAACCCCCAAACATAAAACGAAGTTTCACTGTATGTCCTTTCCCCATTTATGTGAATATTCCATGCAGCAGAGGATAGAAAAACAGAAGTATTGCAAAACCGCAGATATGACGAAGTGGCTGTTTCTCAATACCTGATGAATTTCAAAAAATTAAATGGTATCAGCGTTGTTCATCATTTGGTTAAGAATGACATCAGCCTAAAAGGACATACACTGCGAAGAGAAACACAAATGTCTTCAGTTTAAGTTTTTGCTTTTTCTTTTAAGTCATCGGAAGTATATTTGCCATTTCTAACCCTTGACTCTATTTCCTGGTTTGGCCAGCAGCTGGAAGGATGTTAATCCAAGGGTACGAGAAAGGAAGTGGTAAAATAATATACTCCCAGTCCTGGCCTCTGCATGCTCACAGAGAGAATGGATTTTGAACCCACTGCAGACAACTGGATGTGGCATGCAAAAGAAAAAAGAATGTTTTTTTTTTAAATTAAAAAAAAAAAAGAAAAAGAAAAAAGAGGATAAGAAAACTAATGCGCAGAATAGACAAACCTGTTCCTCCAGAAGCTTCCTCCTCTATACTTCTCTTCCCATCAATGCTCCCAAAATACACAGGCTTCCAATTAGCCTGTGGTTACTGTCTAATCACATCTTAATTCTTGTCATGAGTGGCACAACCAACATTTCTGTTCTTTAGGTCCAGCTGGGGCACACTCAGAGCCACCAAATCTAAGAAGGGCTTCAGAAATGCTGATGAAACCCATGTCAACGTAAATGCTGCAACATGAAGTTCAGAAAGTAACACGCTCCCATACAAACACACACCAGAAAGGAAATGGCAAGTACTTCAGGAGAGTGCTGTTACAACAGTGAAGCCAGGAATAGAGGACAGAGGACATAGTGGTTTTACTAAAGAGTTTGGTTTTCAGAAAATAAGGAAGTTGGGTTTGTTTTTCAATTCAATGTTCTTGTTACCCCAAATATTAACACCCTTTTCCACACCACAAGGGCTCAAAGGACTAAAAAGTCTTCCTCTGTGTCTTCTCCTCAATCCACGGTGTTAATTCTCCTTTTGACTCTAGCAACACAAGATCCCCCACCATCACTTATTGTGCTTATTAAAAATTGTGAAACATCACACCCAATGACAAGACCTACTGCTACAGCTGCAAGAAGTAGTGAAGTGCTACAAGAAATTACCAGAAGTCAAGGGAATATTATTTCATGGGCGCCAGTTCTTGTGGTAGACCAAGGAGAAGCTAAAATACCACAACACAATCATGACATGACAAAAATGCTCTGTGGAGTCACTCCACCAAAAAGGAGACCTAAGAAGCAACAGCTGGCTTGTTTATATGCCAGTAACAAAAAGTCAGGTGGAGCCGAAGTATACACTTTCTTGATACCACCAAAAAAGCTTTCTTCAGATTCTCAGTACTCTGCAAAATGCAGAACTCCCTAACCTAGCAAAACAGTGTTTGGCCCCGACTGCAACATTTTGACTTCATCCAGACATTCATTTCACCTGAAGCTCCTATGTCTCAGCTGTAGAACAGACTCTATTCACATGAAGACATGTGTATCCAAACAGTAATGTGTGAACTACTGGAATACTTTTTCAGAAAAGGTGCTTCACATTTTGGGGGTTCTCCATGCTGCTACACATTCAAGGTGGACACTGAGACTTCATATGGCACATCATACGATTCACGATGAAACCCAGAAGAAGCTGCTGGAATTCTGGGAAAGGAGAACAAGAAACTGATAAAACTCTAATTATGCCTTCCATAACTCATTCAAGTGAGCACAAAGAGAGCAGTACTTCAGTATTGCACAGCTGACAAGTCATTAATGCACAGAAGCAGCAGTGGAGATTTTAACAGTGGGTGGCTTTCAAAATTAGCTGCCAAGTAGATTTGACAGGCGTAAAGCCCAGCTGCTCCACCCCACCACAAAAAATGTACCAAGCAGTTGCTTCTGGATAGATGCTTTCTGGCACAGCTTTCCTCATTCTGGACGGCTACCATTCGGATGGAGGACAAGTACCACGCTGACACCCTTCCCTCACTGCACAGACTCTCAATAGGTATACATCAAGAGATTTTGGGCAGTTTAATATTTTTAACAGAGTGAGAAGAATGTATTACATATAATGTGTACCTTACATATTATACAAAATATACCGTACACAATAGATATGTATTGTGTGTATATGTCTATATACACACACACCCTTATAAATACATACCCCCACAAAGAATGTATATATAAGTAGTAATTTATATAAACAGCAACAAATAGACTGCAAGTAACCAGACTGATGGAGATACACAAAAGACACTGCAGGCACTCAGTCATTCTTCCCTTCTGGAAGCTGGATTTCCAAACTACTGTGCTGAAATAACCAACTGCATCCACATGCCTATATTCAGCCGACATTGTCTCTCCAAAGTTCAGGTTACCCTTCTAGTTTACTGAAGAAGTTCAGATGATTTAAAGAGCTACCAAGTAATTTTTCATCAGCCCAGTATCTGCAATCCCAGTAGAAAATCATG
>JANHGB010003314.1:0-15900 GCA_026283785.1 Coracopsis vasa | reverse complement strand
ATATCAAAGACTTAGGACTTCCCAGTCAATTCCAGAGGATCCAGCATAGCTCTTTAACACCCAATGAAAGCATGGAGTAGGTCAATGTTGAAGCTGGAAGAGTGAATGCAGTTTAGAGACACCTACATTAACTTCAATCTAGCTGACTAGGGTATCAACAGGAGTATAACCATATAATGAACCGATATAGGTTTAAGTACCAGTTATAAAATCAATATGCAAGCAGTTATCCTCCACAGAGCTCCCTGTGACTGTGGCTGCTCTTCAAGTGCCTGGCCTGAATATGGAACTTCCAGAAGCTTTAAATCTTTTACAGAAACACATAGAAATTATTATCAGCATTTCACTGCTGTCTTCTGCACAAGGTGCAAGCGACAGAGGCACACTCAATTGGACATACTTAGTGTTGTAGCCAATGGACGCTGAACAATATCTTGTTTGCATAACCCCTGGAGAACAAGGAGAAATGCTTTACCAGCAGGAAAAACCCTGAAGTACAGAGACCTCCAGGACGCCATGGCACAATAAAGCAGCCTTCTCTAGAGGAGCCGCCGAAATAGCAACTCCCAAGCCTGTATGATCAAAATGACTTGCACTTACTGTTACTTTAAGGCTAAAGTCTAGAAAATACTCTGTTTTGTCTGGAATACTAGCACTCCTGTAAATGAATTTGACATTAAAAACAATTTTTAGCATAGCACTTAACTACGAAAAATATTTTATGTGGTTTTTATATGGAAGCATGCGTTTGCAAAACTAAATCCTTTCTCACAAAAAGGGTCTCCATTCTTTTGAGGTGCAAGTTTAACAAGAAGAAAGTGAAAAACAAAAATTAAGTACAAACTTGCCATTAGACAACACCCTGAGACAAAAAACTTTGGAACAAACAACGCAGTAATGTGCACAGAAAGTACCAAGGCCACATACAAGTCAGCACTGCAGTGAGGCTTTCCACTTCGTCACTCATTTCCAGAGTGGGAAGCCACAGGACAACACCCAGATTTCACAATGGAGCATCTGGGGAGGCAGATTCCAGTTTATTGCTTCTCATTTGGGGCATGTCCTGGGAAGATAATGGCCTCTGCTTAGAAGGCTGTGTGGAGAGCAGCGGCTCCCAGTAAGCAGTAGTTTAAAAAAGCAAGTGCCAAAGTACACAGGCAGGACATGGTTGAGACGTTTATGTTCTGTGGGAATATTACAGTAACATACTCTCCAGCAAAGTAATCTTTGAACCACCTCCAAGTGCTGTTTCTGCATATTACTGTCTTTCACAATGCAGCAAAAATCAGGTCATTTATGCTCTGCTGAGTCAGTTATTTAAATTTTCTCTTCCAAAGCTCAAAAGTGTCTTAAATCTCTTCCAAGAAGCTGATAGTTCCCAAGCATTTTCTCCTGTTGTATGGATCTCATCTTTATACCATATTAGCACGGTATACAAGCACTAGAATTCTGATGCAGGGAATGGAGAAGCTAGGGGAAAAAAATCCACTATTGATTTCTGATTGTTTTCCCTGGAAGCTACAGCACTTCCTCCCCTCAAATTCAAAATATCCTCAAAGTTTTTACTTATTTTTAGGACTTGGGAGACTGAGTCTTCTCTCTGCATTGCTTTCCATACACACAGTAATCCTTTGTGAACTTACTTCTTTTTACTGCTGGAGTATTTTGAGGGTCTGCCGAGAATTTAATTACAGTACCTGGCAGTGTATACCTCTGTTTTTTATTGTGCAGAGAGAAGAGAACAGGCTGCAGTGAAGTAACTGAAAATGCAGGGAAAACATTAGCAGTGTCTACAGAAACACCTAACTTTGAAGGAGATCAATCTGATCCATGGGACCAACATACAAAAGAGAAACTTACTCAGAATAACTAAAATTAGACATCAAGACAAGGAACCCAGAACAAAAACAAATCCTTTACAAGAGTGAAAGGGTAGTACTGTGTCATGATATTAACAGGAATGAAAAGGGGACCTGTTCCACTTTCCATCATCATGCCAAAAATAAAGAACTTGATTTGTCTCAAGAATCTCTGGAAGCCCTATAGGAGCTTGCTATTCAATCTGTACACTTTCTTCTTTAACTGTGACACAAATGCCAATTAACTGGCACTTTATAAGTATTTGCTTTATAATCCAACACAATCAAGCCACCTGAACCAGAATCCAGTCAAGCAAAACGATTCTGCAATTGACAGCTGGGACAGAGGGGCAGGGAGGGAGGAGGAAAGAGGCTACATAAGGTCAGAGGACAAGTCTATCCTTTAAGTGTCCATGAACACTTCTGCTCGTATACTTCACCTCCATATACCCAAACAAGCTGTCAGCACAGGAACATATGGCCTCATTCACATCTAACTGGAACAAACGCACCCACTACCACTCAGAACAAACCTCATCTCATTCTTCTGCAAGACCTACTCATTAGCATGATGGTCAGACTGAAGGCCCACAGTCTCACAGGTGCCACTGGCACTGTGCACCATAAATCAGCTCCAGATTCTCAGTGGAAAAGAGTTAGCCATTGCCAACAAATATCCACTCTTTGTCCCTGGTTTTGTTATAAGCCTGGCTAAAGCTCTATATTGTTGCAGAGCCCTGGACAGAGTTCCAGGAAAGATCATTCTCAAGCCACTGGTTTAGCAATGACTTCACTTGTTCCAAGAGAGAGAGGCAAACAGGCATTTTTTTACTGAGACGAGAAGATGGAGTAGCTCGTTCAACTACCCTACGCTAGGAGACAAGCATATTCAGGATCTCCTCATGAAATGTATTTTAGTTTTCATACATACACTCTTCAGAAATACACAGTTGCAGGAGAACCAGCTATTGCTGGATGACAGCACCAAAACTGGAAATGATACAGTAATTGTAGAACTTTGTATTAGATGAGACATTAGGGAAAATCTGTTTGCCAGCTTTGTAGTACTCACCCTTGTCAAGCCAAGTACTGTCTCCATATTCAAACCAACAGAGAATTAGTATAGATGCTTCTGATTTATTATATATGAATGCATACTGAATTCACAAGCAGCACTGTTTTATTTATAGGTATAACAAAACAAACCATTCCCAGTAGAACACATGAAACCCCTGACCCATACCTGCATGTAATCTTCCAAGGCCCTCAACTCTGCCCTGCCAGCTAAATGTACCATTCCCCAAATCCTGGCTTTCATCGTATTAGACCGAGTCAAACTGTTTCCCCCTTTAACATCTACCCTGCACAAGACTGTCAGCTTCTTCCAAAAGGAAAAGGCCACAATAAGGTAAAACTTTTCCTTCCCCTCTTCTATAATATTCCTTTCTTGTTGCAAGTGCAGAAGTTTCTCATGCACACTCTCATTCAATGCATTCACTTTTCCTTATCTCCAATCCCAATCCTTTTCTTCCCAGTCTCTTATATTCTCATAGGTTCTTTTCCCGAAAGTACAAAATTGCCATAATTTATCCATCTTAAACATCTTTAATTTTAATTGCATTTTCAGTTACCCTTCTTGCCTTATTTTCTTTCTGAGATGACGGAACATGCCCCTTAAATACCTCTCTTAAATGTCTGCTTTTCATTTCTATCTGTAGACCTTCAATGATAAATTTTAATTTCAGCACATCACTGAAGTTTTCAAAATCATCCTCCTCAAACAAAATTATTAAGAAAATGCACTCATTCCACATCTTCCCGTGTCTTAAACATAGCTGAGGCTGTTAAAAAAGTGAACTGCTATGTTTCTACCATGGTGCCCTCACCTATTTAGTCTATCACCTTAGATTTTCTTCCACATTATTCTATTATTCTCTAAATTGTCTCTAGCAGCTTCTGTCCTTAGTCCTCTCTTTTTCTCCCTCTACACTTTACTTCTAGATACTTTAAAATGCAACTAGAGAGTAATTAAATTCAAACTGACAGCTCACAGAAGCATTCTATTCTGTCCATGTTACAACTTTGCCTCAATCTGTCACCCTGACCACATACTTATTTTTACCTCCTTGGCTGCTGAGGGGATACCATTATACTCCTAAGACTTCAGACTGAATTGTATGTATCACAGGCATGATTTTATCACTGATCTCTTAACATTCTAGTACCCACACTATTTCTACATAAAGGAGATTTACTTCCCTTAAAATATCCTCACCCCATCATCTCAATTGCTTCGGAGCTGTTTCCTGAGGAGTTAACAAATCAGTTCCACTTCATTTTTGAGGTGCTGGTAATTCTCCTATGCATTCACTTTGAGCCATTCACTCCCCTCTTTCTGTATCTTTTTGACACACGCTTACCCTGTGTTTACCAAACTAAGGTGGCACCTTCAATTTCAACACCTTATCTAGGCTACTTTTCTTAATTCCTTAACATGGAAAGATACTACTCACTTTCACTATCTGCACTTTTTAAGTTTTCAAAATACATACATTCTTTTCATATGCCTTCCCCTTTTGGCCAATAAGTTTTCTTCCGCACTGTCATCTGTAAAGCATCTCCATTACACCACAAGCATTGTTTACCAAACACTCTCTTCCCTAATATTTAGGCTACATTTATGCTGGCACCACTTATCTCCACTGCCATTTCTTTATGCTTCTAGATAGTCTTCTCTTCTATGCTTGTAAATATCCCACATGCAAGGTGATGTACAATTATCCCAGTCAGCTGGGCAGCCAAGAAGTCATCTCACAAGAAGTATTTGATTACCGCATGACAAGGTGAGGCACTATACTGCCTCTCTCTTCCACAGACTTGCATAGTGGCCCAGAACAAGTACCTAGTCAGCTTCATCAGAGTGACCCTAATACGATGAAGCATGTTGCTGCCAATAGGACTCCGGGCACATTTACAGTCAACTTTTCACCTTTGGTATGAATGAGGCAGGAACGCTACTAAAAGAAAACCTCACCATGACAGAAACTGGATTCAGGGGATAATGTATCCTTGCTCTGTTACAAAGTTTCTAAACAAGGAGAAAGAGTTGGTACTTCTCATTTCTTCATCCTCTCAGCACCTGACCTAAGAGCCTAAAAACTTAAAGCACTGCTACACAAGGTCGATGGACCCTGTGCTTTCAGTAACAGCTATACTTAAGCATTTAAAACCAGCAAACATCTGTGACCAAGCTGCATTCTGTCAATTTCATTTATAAAGTGGAGATTACACTGTATCGCACAATTGAGTAATAAAAGACATCATTAATTGTGAAGTACATGGACAGTAAACTGATGTCTCCCCGTAGAAAGCCCCACAGGAAATAACAAGCCTTCTTTCTTTGAACACCATACAGTAAATACAGAATATGTTAATCAAAGAAGAGTAGGTGACAACCATCCAAATAAATAAGCACTTTCAATTCACTCCAATAAAGGCAAAGATCCTATAGAACTACTACATAAAATGTACTTAAATATTGCTTTCTTCTGTACATGTTAGCATCCAAAAGAAAACTGTACCAGAAACTTTTATTTTGGTATTTAATATGAAGACAAGATAGCCAAGTACATGAATAACTGTCTTCAAAATAGTTCATATGCATGGGAAAGATTGAGACTTTTCCTTTAATAACTACAGCACGACTCAACTTTTCCAAAAAGTATGTATTATCACATCCACATTTGGGGTTTCACATAAAAGTGCAGATATTCCCATTTGCTGTTTAGCAAATGAGATTTTTTTTTTAACCACCTTTTCCATTGCTTTCTCATTTTTAGGAAGTCTTGCTTTAGGGAAGAAAAAACAAAAACAGAAAACAAACACACCACCACTTAAATTTTCATACTCTCATAGAGGTCATCTATTACATCAGAGTGTTCAGGCAGTCTTGAAATAAAAGCCAGAAGTATTATGGCAATTTGAGCACCATCCCTGTTCCCCAAGGCCTGGTGTGCTCAGTGCAGCTACTGATATAGAGCAGAAGTTTGGGAGGTCTCTATGGAAGGAATCTGCTCTAACTAGAGTAAATATCCTGTATCCGCACTTTCCCTCAAATATGGGTTTTCTGGAATGGATGACTAGAGGGTTAGACTCAGAAAACAATTGCTAGAACATTTGTAGGCAGGCCAAGTACAAATGCTGAGAACTTGTCATCTTTAACATCTGGAAACTGTGACCTGAGAAGCCATTTAAGCCCCACTTTGGACTACATGATTTCAATTTTAACTGTAAAAGCAGGAGGCAGATCTTTTGCAACCCTCCCTTCTCACACCTATCAGCGACCTCAAGAACGTAAACATTAAAACAAGAATAACAAATAATTTGTAAGGTGGAGATGTAACAGAAAAAAAAAAGTTTCTACCTTTCGCTGGACCAGCACAAGTTTGGAAAAGTCTCTACAGAGGGAGATGTTTGACTAAAACACTTTCAGACATTAGCAAAGACATACTTTTAACCTGGGCATGGGATAAGCAGCCAGCTTAGAATTCTTTCTAGAAATATACCCCTTCTAAACCCAAGAAGGGTTTCTACTCTAGAGGGTGAGATTAGAAGCATGTAAAATAGCAGAGTACTAAGACACAAAGTTCCAAGTTGCTAATAGAGTCACAATCAAGGACAGATGGGTAACTTCAAGAACTAATTACATGACTCCCTACAACTAAAAATTCTTGGTTCAAGGATATATACTAACACGAAGCAGAAAATCTGCCTGTACAGGTAAATATATGAAACAGCCTGTACATCCAGAAAGTTAGCTTGTTTTACTCACGCACATTAGCACAAACATATAAGGTGAGTCAAGTAGGAATATTAACTGAAGAGGAGCTAAGTCCATCTAAAGCATCTATGCATCTCTTTCCCTGCCAGGCTTTCTCGGACAGCCCACTTTATGACCTTCAGAATGACTGTTTCTTGTGACAACATTGTAGAAAGTCTGTCAAGTGCTCAGAGATAAGAACAGGAAGAGAATACTTAAATGAAACACAGATACAGTTAAACACCAGAGGGGAAAAAAATATCATAATCTTAATTTATTAAAACTGCAAATTTCTAAAAACCCAAGACTGAAGTCACAGAAACTAAGCTTAATATCAATTCCACTAAGAATTTCCTTCACCATTTTGCCAAATTTGTTGGAGCTCCCTTTTACCTGCCGCTCTGTGAGAAATCTTCCCCAACACAAAACACAAACATCCAATATAGTAGGTTCCTGAAATCTCATCATCTATTTGGCTCTTCTGAAGACTTTGACAGCACTACTAGTTTCTTTGGATAAAAAAGGAATATGTGTTTATTGCTTATTAGATTATCTGATCAGCTCCTTAGCATTCATCGGGTCTACCTACAGGCATGCCAAAACCAGACATAACCTCCTAGCAGTTCTTTCAGCAGCTTTAATGTTTGGGCATCAATCCAGAAAGAATGAGAGTCATAAACAGTCTCATACACCAGGCAAGCAATTATCACTTTATCGATCTTTGCTCACTTTTCCCATCTTTCTGAACTCTGACCTGAATTGTAGATATGCTCAACTCCCACACAGAAGGTATCACAAGCGTAAGGGTTTATTTTTCACCTTAGTTTCAATCCTCCACAGAGCAATAGGATGTGTTGCTGATAAATCTATATTTGTAAGATGCTTTGACTATGCAAAGTGTCATTAGCTCTATTATGTCACTCAGAGACTAGTTTTGCAGTGCTCTATGTTGATTCAAAAGAGAAGATGAGTGACTATTATCACATCATTCCCATCACAAACATGCTTTATTAGTATTTTGTTATTCTTTCCTTATCCTCATCCCCCTCCTCCATGCTTACCACTTTCCACCACTACTTAAGTAACCTAGATGGTTTCCTAAGGACCGAATGAAAGAGATTACAAGAGTTTAGTAAACGCAATTGCTCAAGTATCTTACCAATGCAGGCCATTGAATTTGTTTGATCTTTGATCCCTGAGTCTGGCTTGGGTCCTTTCTTTTTGCCCAGACCAGCTGGTACTCCACCAAGAAGGCTGCAAAATCTTCATAAACTTTAACCCATTCTCGCTTTTCCCATTCAAGGTCATCAAATTCCACATATACCTGGGGAAATTTAAGAACAGGAAAGGACATACATTATTACATACACACAGCACATGTGCATCTACATGCATTTTTGAAAACATGTTTTAAAATTGATGCAAGAGTTTAGTATTACCCATTTTGCTATTATGGCACTGAAATCATATAATTATTTCCTGCACTACAGAAGTATTTGTGCTGAAGAGAGGAAGGTTACATTTGCCGAAACACTGCCATTAACATTGAGTATCTTATCTCATGAATGAAAAGTGTAACACAAAGTAGTTTAGTAGTATCATTCCAGTAATACGTAAAGCTATTTACATATTAGTAATAAGTTTTAAGAATACTTATCATTCTCACTTGAAATACTTGCCATGAAATACAAACCAACCAAATGAACACTGTTTCAAGAAGGAAAAAAAAAAAAAAAGCCATTTGGAACAGATCCAGAAAGGCCCTGAGCCTCCAGACTCTGCTACTATAAGCAAGCCCAACAGAAAGCACCTAACAGAAGCAGCTCAGGTTTTTTGCCGTTTCTGTCCTTGAAAAAACAAATCACCCGCACTTTGTTTCCAGCTAAATTAATATGAAGCCAGTTTGCAACTACTTGATCTTGTGCCATTTCTGTCTTGTAGGTCATACAGTTCTACCCAACACATTCTAAGAGAACAAACATACCCTCACTCAGCTGCATTCACAAAGTTAAAGATGTCAAACCTTTTGTCTCCTCATGTGAAGGGAAGAGGGAACCTGAGCCAAAATCCAAAAGCCATTTGCATTAGCAAACACAAAACTCTAAAACCATCACATTTCACAATTATAATTTAAAATAAAGAAGTCAACATAATCAATTGGGGGGTTTTCCAAAAGATGAGAAAATTCAAAGAAAAAAAACCAGCTACCATTATTTAAAACAAAACAAAAAAAAAAAAAATCACTGTCACAGAAATATTCTTCTAACTTTGGTTAATTTTAGGCCTGCAACATACTTCCTTACCTAGACTTTGCCTCACAATTTCCAAAGGTGTACTACATAGTGCTTCTTCTCATCTTGTCCTTCTCCCTTCTGTGTACACAACTTAAATCTGGACCAAGACTCTCATTCCTGTACCAAAATCCACCATCCCAGTTTTCACCCTACACTCTTTTTAACCCATATTACTTCCATTCTGTTCCTATACACTCCTCTTCTTTTCCCTACCCTCTTTAAAGCATCAGATTGAGAAGGTAACTTTGTGCAATTACTTTCTTCTATGACAACCCATTATTGCATCTCCACTTGCAATTCGTCTAAATACAAAGGAAGAAAGCACTCAGTCTATCCACTTACTTCACCATTTCCCCCTCCAACCTCCACACACTGCTCACTACTCTGATTAACCACAGCTACCGTTCACTGCACACCTCACTCCTTTTCAGCCATACATCTACCAGCTACTGACACCCAACCTGTCATCATGCACACCTGTTGTCACCAATATCATACTCACAGCCAACCAGCCTTTGTACCTCTTATCTCACATCTCATCTTAATATGCATTTTCTTTCTTCCTGGTCCTAATCACTGGGTCAAGGTAGAGTACGCACCAGTTCTCTGCATTAAATACTGTTCCTTCTTTATTTCTCAAGGGCAGAGCTTTTCCTCTGGATTCACCATGTTGACATCTGGAATTTCTGCCAGTTGCCTGCTGCCACTCCTCTGACATTTCAATTACCCTGGCTGATTCCAGTCACCCCCGCCTTTGCATCACCTTGCTCATCAATGCAGCTACTTTTTCTACCTTTTCCCTTCACCTATTTCACTCAATGGAACTATCAAGAAACTACTGCTAGTCTTTGTGATGGTTTTACAATCTGCCCTGTAGGCAGAGTTCGTATAAAAAATCCTCTCACCTGAATAGTTCATTATTACAGCTATTGCCTGTTATTTTAACAAAGCAAGTAGAAAACAAAACTCAAAACTAAAAATTGTAAATAGACACATTTCATTAAAAAGCACTTTTTAATAATTTCTATAAATTAATTTTAAAATACAAAGTGAAGTTACAGAATAATAATTCCTCAATGAAAACAAAGTCAATGGTAAATATAGTAATGCTTTAAAGCACTTACAGGAAAGCACATCCTATCTAGAAGAGATAGAGGAGCCAACGAGAAGAGGTGCTATGCTAGACCCTCTCCTCACCAACAAGATGCTGGTGGGGAATGCGAAGTTCCAGGGCAGCCTTGACTGCAGTGACTATGAAATGGTGGAGTTCGAGATCATTAGGGCAGCAAGGAGGGAGTGCAGCAAGCTCACTGCCCTGGACTTCAGGAGAGCAGACTTCAGCCTCTGCATGTATCTGCTTGGTAGAGTACCATAGGATAAAGCCCTTGAGGGAAGAGGCACCCAAAAAAGCTGGATAATGTTAAAGGATCACCTCCTCCAGGCTCATGAGTGATGCATCCCAACAAAGAGGATGTCAGACAAAACCACCAGGAGGTAAGGAGCTCCTGGACAAACTCCAACACAAAAAAGGAAGCCTACAGACAGTGGAAGCAAGGACAGAAAGCTTGCAAGGAATACAAAGAAACTGCCTGAGCAGCCAGAGATCAGGTTAGGAGAACCCAATATAATTAAATCTGGCCAGGGATGTCAAGGGAAATAAAAAAAGCTTCTGCATGTTGGTGATAAAAGGAAGACAAGGAAAAATACGGTCTCTCTCTGGAAGGAAACAGGACACCATCTACCTACACCATCAAACACCTGATACTGTCCCACACACTGGGACCCTCCTCCTGCAAATTCCACTCAATTATTCTGGACTGGTCAAATAATTTCATGTTACTATCTGAAAGGACAGCTTATTTAGGTAGTCTATAACAGGGTGTAAGACCTCACACAGCAGCAAATAACAAAAAAAAAAAATTAAAGAAAAAGCAGGCAGCAAGAGGAATCAGTGAATAAACATTTAGAAAAACACAGATAAACCTAAGCTGGAGTTAGCAGTTTAGAAACCGCAACACTAAAACGTGCTGTATCTTCTGGACACTAGCCAAAACTTGTGGTTATCTGTGATACAATCTAGTGTTTGTGTGCAAGTTTTGCACCCCAAATAAACTGAAATCCGGTGCAATGACAGTGGGAGTTACTGCTGAGCTATCTGAAGAGTCTCCTGGCACCGTATAATTAGATCTTCAAAGGAGCAGTTCCAAGAAAAGTGGAGAATAGAGTGTGGCGCAGAGCCAGTCTGCCATTGCCCAGGGCACCATATTCTTCCTCAAGTATGATACACACACAACCTTACTTGGGAATTACTTCTGCCAGCTTCCACCACATTGAGGCTTCAATGCCAAGTCTATTAACTATCTGCTGGATTTTCAAAGTTGATTTTTGAAAGGCAGAAACAACACAGACAAAACAGAGCCCAATCCTTCACCCTTTTTTGGGGTTTTGGGTGGTTTTTTTTGTTTGTTTTGTTAGGAAATAGCTAAACCAGGAACATCCATGATGGATTTTTCTAAGGCAACAGTAGAACCTCTGAAGAACACAGGCTTCCTCTTTCTCTGCACACTGACCTACTGCACGGAGAAGAGCAATATCCCAAGTGGCACAACTTATGAAAGGGAGTAAAAAGGGGAGAGGAGAAGGAAAGGAAGCAATCCAGCAACCTATGCCAACAAAATAAAATATAGAGCCAAAGTCAGACCCCCTAAGGAGTGCAAAGGCTGAAAATATTAAATCTTTCTTGCTTCACTGATGAAACTCTGTGCAGCAAGAAACTCAACAACATTTGCCTCCCTAAGAATGAATGTTGATTTTGAGAGTTTTCAGCCAAATTCTGCTTCCTTGTCTTGTCAGCTATACAGAGGTTTGTGTTTCCAGTGTGGCTGAAATCTTCTCATCACGTATGCATTCACTTGCATAAAAAGGCGAATTCCCAGTGGGATGATATTATATTTATAATTGGCATTAATGCGCTAATTTTGTAGCTCTATTTTCCAACAGGAAGCAGCAAAAGCTTTAGCATGTTTTTCCAAGTAAAGCAAGACAACAAATTTATTTCCAATGGAGTTTGCCAAACAATTGCAACAAAATATTGCTGTTTCAAGGCCAAAACAGAACAATAATGGTGAAATTCTCTACATGCAGCACTGTGATCCAGAGTTTTCCAGTCACTTCTGCTCCAAATAAATATGCCTGACCAAACAAATTCTGAAACCCTTTAAACTGTCACAAAAGCAGTGCTGACTTCCAGCAAATTTGACTCAGTGCTGAGAAGTACAGTCCATGTACCATCCACTTTCTTGAAACCACCTGAAGGGGTGGATGCTGTTCTTAACTCTCTCAGCACTAGAGTAGGGCAATGTGTTGCCCATGGGCTGGTTAGTGCTGAAGACAACTGCAGCATTAACAATCCAAAGGCTGATTTCAAGTTAGGTTTGCCCTGGCAAGAGCTCAAGGCAATACAGCTACAAGAAAAAACTTGCATCATTTTAAGGCAAAGTGATCTCTAGTAACAGGGAAACAGAGTGCCGCACAGCATTTATTTACTAAGTTTTTAACCCAAGATGTCCAAAAATTTGTATTTAATTGTATATAATTAATAATAATTTGTTAAATTGTATTTAACAGAACACAAATTCTCTCTCCTAAGGGAGAAGTGTACAGTTTCCTCCTTAGCACCTAAAGATTGTTAGTAAAATACTTATTTCTAGGAAGAAAAAAAATCAAGCAATCTGCCTTAAGATGTTCTCAATAACGCAAAGAAAAAACATTTCTACGTTTGTACCATATCAGATAGTTTTTCATCAACACAAATCTGGCTACTGACTTCAGGGTGATTCCCAGAGTACATCCCACTGGGTTTCATACATAACATTTTTAAATTAAAAGAAAGATACAGAGTATTACAATATGTACAATTATAATGCATATATACTTTATACACCATTTATAATAGAGTTGAGAACTGAAAACTCCGGTGCTAAAACTTACCTGTGGAATTCAAGTCTTTTAAGTTGTCTAACTAAAGAGAGACCTAAAACTCTTAGCATGCAACCAAGCATCAAAAACTAGTTGTCAGAGACAATTTTCCAACCTTGTAATGGATGGCCAGGTAAATACAAGAATGTAAACCTTGCATGCAATTTAGCAGAAATTTACTTGAAAATACACGAGTATAAAAAGGTGTGTTTCAATAGCAATAAATAACATCTTTCACAGAGGGAGGGGAGTTGAAGGGGTGCATTTTGTTTGGTATTTAAAACCCATGGTACCGTGATGAGAGGGGGGAAAAAAAAATCCTATCTGATACCTCTATCTTATAATAAATAAGAGAAGCAGAAACTACATTACAAGATGTCAGGACAAAATTCCCAAATTAGCAAATTAAAATGCAAGTCCAACTTAGTTCTTCCCTCCTCATACTCTCCAGTGTTAACTGCAACATGCACTCTTTAATTCTAGGGTATATACATTTTCCAGGATACTTAAGAATGGTTGATTCTTGGCCCAGTAAAAAGGGTGTTGGGAGTTTCCTGGTTTTAAGAGAAAAATCTACCTTCAGGAAAAAAAATCCAAGGATCCAAGCGAGCAGTCAGCGCCTCCCCCTGCTGCCCGCAGAGGTGGATGGAGGCGACAAGTCTGGAGATCCCAAACCAAACCACCACCAGCAGCAATGGCAGTTTGAAATTGCCAGGAAGGTTTCCAGAGTTCTGAACACCACACAGCTCCAGCAGCTTGCTTTGGTTTGGTGGGCTGTTTTAGCATTGCATGTAGCTGAAAATTAACACAAAGTACACTAGACTCCGGAAAACTTTTCTACCTACTTATTGAGATGGATGCTATTGCCAAATATCTAACTGGTATAAACTAAAGCTAGTTGTAAGTACACAGCGAATGGATCCAATAACAGCGAATTTATAAAACTTAATCTTCCATCATGTTCCAAATATCCTTGCCTTCTCAGGTTTTTACAAATTGTTTCTTTGATGGAACAGGCATTACCCAGCAGTCAAGTCTTTCTAAATATATCTTTAACTAATCAAATGCAATCAAAGCACAAATTATTATAAAGCAAAACAGCTACACACAGTAAAATTATTACTGTTATACAAGTGCTACCCATTTCCGCATGGAAAAGTGGTGAAATAGCAACCAAAGACAGCAGCACTGTTTCCTGTTTAATAAAGGACTTGCAATATTGTTCTATGCTACCAGAATTTCCCCAATCCTTCACATCAGCATTTCATAGTCACCCTACATTAAAAAGAACTCATAAAATAATCATCGTACCCTTTCCTTTATATATTGAAATGCTACATACATTTGCATTTTACAAACTCTTCAAGAAAAACAGTACAGAAAAAAAAAAAAAAGGGAAGAGTATTTGAAAATACACTGGCATCAGTTCATACAGCCTAAAACCACCCAGAACAGCTGGAATAATGGCAATATAGTGTTCTTAAACTATCAGATTCTTTAGTATTAAAAGATGAGGTTTATTGCCTCCACATATTCTTAAAAATTGCCAGCATTTTTACTGCAAATCAGACATATTCATTCCTAAGTACAAAAATTTCACTTAGGATTTGTAGACAAGAGTATTTACTCTTGACAAAGAAACACAAACCTGCTTCATAGTTTTTAGCAGGTGTGAGTAGACACCCACAGTGCCACAGAAAGTATTCAGAAGCCATGAAAGTGTTCTTGACAAAACTGATAAAAGTTTATGAATTAGACATTTACAATTCTTCCACCATTTAAAGAACATAATAGCCTGTCTCAGAGACCCACCACGTCTGCATCTAACTCTGGAGCACTAGGGAAAAAAAAGGTGTAGAATCAGATGTTTTACATGAAAGAACACTGAAAGCTACTTAGAAGATGGGACAAATCAGTAGTGTTCATTATTTTATGCTATTTTAACACTTAAAGAAAAAACATGCAGTTGTTTGCACATCTGTTTTGATTATTTGTGGAGCTTGCAAGTAGCAACAAAAATTTAATAGCAAAAAATTTAATTTTCTCTTAAATGGAAAGAGAAAGTCCTGCTACTTTCAGATGAGCTGTGGAAGTCAAAAGGACAACTCAAAGATTAAAACCCCTTTGACACACTCTACTACCATGAAACATCATACTCATTACTCTTAAATTCTCTCTTTACTCAAAGGAAAATGGAATAGGCATATTATCCCAGAAGCACTCCTCAGTTACAGCCTGGGAAGTTGAAGTGTATTAAAAAAAAAAGTGGCTAGTTCATTACATGCAGAGTATTAAGCCTCTGTTGTTTTAAAACTGCCTGGAAACCTTTTTTTGGCACAATGGTTCTGGATCTGTCCAGCAGGAATGGACCAACACTTAGTTCTTGTAAACCACTGACAGCCCCTGTGTTAACAGCATCCAGCTATAACTCCTCTGAAATACAAAGACAGAAGCCCTACAAAACCACTGTTCTCATTACTCTTGTTACTGAGGAAAAAAAAAATCTGCAGACTCAGGATCACCTGTTCTAGATTTATAAAACTATATAAAGGAGCCTGTATCCTTGCTCGAGACACACAGTGAAAGACACACTCAAGCTGAGCCTGTACTTTAAATGCCAGCTTGCTCAATACATTTCATACATGGAAGAATAAGGAACAACCATGCCCTCTCAACAGGCTTCTGAATAAGCCAGAGACACACACTTGCTGGAAAACATGTGAAATATATGCCAGGTGCGGTAGGGAACATGACCAGATGTAGCAAATACATGCTTCAATAAACATGAATCATCAAGGTAGCTTCCTTACATCCAGCTTTCAAACATAAAAATCAAAAAACCACAGAGAGGCCTTAAATAATCATTTACTTCAAGCAAAGAGTAGTCTCAAGATACATTACTGGAGAATAAACACAGAAATTATGAACATGTACAGTTTATGGTTAATTT
>JANHGB010003313.1:0-16399 GCA_026283785.1 Coracopsis vasa | reverse complement strand
GACTGAAAACCGTGAATATGAACCTTTATTTGCACACTCCAACAATTTAACTCCAGGCATATTTTGATTAATGTGGAACAACAAAAATTATGTTGACTAGCTGCATTCAAAGAAATGAGTATGGGTCATAAAACTACACATAATACCAATAATTTTAAAAACGGTTTGTTTACAACCTTTTATGATTAAATTGTATACAAGATTATAACCTTCCATCCTTCTTGTCATACTCCAAATAGCAAACTTTGGTGCATTTTAATTACCTAGGATATGTACAAGTATTATGGCTACCTGTTTAGAGCTAGGCTTTTAACCTATCTTCTAAAATAGAAATGAGATTCATCAGAACCAGACCTGATGAACTGGTAACAAAAGTCTCCAGTATTTTCTGAGCATTTTATTTTCATTTCTCTGAAATGAGGTCCAGTTTGTAATGATCTAGTGTGAACACAGATTGACCCAAGCCAATCTAGCAAAAATAGAGCTCAATTTAGGAGAGGCAAGCGAACCAAAAAACCAGAATAGCAATATTCTTCTGTTCTGGTAAAGGAGTTAGGCTTCTACGGTTCTTATAATTTGGGAAAACTTGTTACTTTGCAGGATTCATGTCCTGGAAACACTCAGCTGTAAATGTGATGAAGTTTTCTCGCTTTTCACCTATTGTGGATCTGATTCTTGCTCTCAATGTGTCATGTATACATTTAAGCTGGAATATATTATTAGTACTACTACTATGTCTTAAAAATGCATTGATACATGGAATGAAACACAAGCACTTCTCAGTTTGTTCACTTCTGCACTGTGGGGGGCAGACACACGACACACATGTAACAGGGATGATTTACTGTTGGAGACTAATCCAAAATGAGTGGAAGTGACAGTAAATTCCAATGGAACTATCAATCAATTTCCCTCTTCATTCCATTTTGCAGCATTTAATGTGAAGAACAAATATTTAGCTGACACAGTGCTGTACTGTCATTCACCTGTCCTGCGTCTCCAAGCCATGCTTCTGATAAAAACAATGCTATCATTAGTGATCTGGCAGCTATGTGGCTTTCCAGTATGCTCTTTCTTTCACTGCCTCTTTATGCAGACTGCAGATTCAGTAATGCATAGTAATATTCACCTATTTGACTGAGGCAGAACATTCATAAAAGCAGGGTTAAAAATAAACCCAACCCAAACCAAAATGTTTCAGAGTAAAGCCATACTAAAACAAATAAAAAACCTTCTATTACCGAATTTGTCTGCAGGTGATTGCTCTCCTTGAAGAATCAATACATATTCCTCAGAAAATGAAATTTAATTAAAATCACCTCCATCTTTTAGACAAGTATTCTGCTGATGGGAACAAATGCACAACTCCTGGTGTCCAGACAAGTGATTTTATGTTTGTTAAAAACAGGTGAAAATACTACTTTTTCTATGCATAAAGTATCACTAGCTGAATCTTTTTAATTTTGCACTTTCTCTTCCTTGATGTTTGATACAGAGATAGCCAAGATGCTACAAAGCAACATACTTAGAGCTAAAGACCAAAACAATGGTCCAAAAGCTCATCTGCTAAAAATCCATTTCATCCTCCCTGGTTAAAAGAAAATATTTAATAATATCACTGACAGTTTCAAAGGATCACTAGCCTACTATTATACCCACAGTCAGGTTGTCATAGAAACAAGAAAAGGTTCATTTGGCATTTTATGAAGACATTTTGAAGCTATTTTATGTAGAGAAAAAATGTGAAATTTAAGGTAGTTTTCCAATTTTCCAATTAAACGAATCAATACCAGAAATCCAAATACCTATTTCTTCTTTGTCTCTGAAGGTGAAGTAAAAACTAAGGATGAGCAGACATCATTATCACCTGATGCTATTCTTGACTATTATTTAAATTCAGCTGTATGTTATAAATAACACAATAAAAAGAGTGGCTGGTTACATACAAAATTGACTATAGGATTTATCTCAATCTTCAATACAATTTGGTGCTAAGAAGCATGAAAAAAACCCAAAACAGCTAATAGAGGGCACACGAAATATTTTTAGGTGTAACAATAAAATTCTGTAGAGATATCCTTGTGAAACTGATTTATACACAGCCTTCAATTTATTATAAAAGTCCTGGTAAACTCTAAAAAGATACATCTATGAAATTATTCCATAGATAGATTTTTTTCCTTGTTGTTAAATTAGAAGACTGAGTGCAAAATATTTCATTAAATTGGGAGGTAGGGGAGGAAATTAATATGAAAAAATGTTCAAGTCAATTTGCTGTTAAAAATCGAACTGTTGTGGATGCAATGATATAATGGCAATGATTTAACAGACACTGTGGACTATTATTTCTTGATTGATTATAAATCATAACTCCAACTTTAAACCAACAGTATTTTATCAAATTATTGTGATAAAATAATAAAAAATCTATGTAATATGTGTGCACATGCACATAGATATTCAGGCACTTTGATGGTGGAGAAGCAAAATTTAATGCAGAAACATTTATTTTGCCTCATACATCTATATGCACCATAACAAAACATTGAAAAAGATATTTGTAAATGAGACCATACCCATGCATTAAGTATCTGTGTAAGAGACAAAAGTGAGTGTGAGCTGCACACTTATAGGTACATTCTTAATAGACAACCAGAGAGGCTCAAAATTCATAAACTGACAATGGATACAAACACTGCTTATATCTGTTCAATGTCTCTGATTTGGTACAAATAAACTTCAGAGAATTATTTATGAAAATAAAAAGACTGAAAGAGATTTTTAACCTCAGAGATAGGTCAAACGTGATAAATATTTTAAAGCTGATCTTTGATTAAAAAAAAAAGTGAGATGTATTAAACAGAATCTTTCTCGTTACAAATAAGATTACCTTCATTATAAAAAGTGTCAGCACTGTAGCAAAGCATTTTTCATAACACATTTGAAAGGATGCTCATGACAGCAGAAGGAATGAAATACCACCTAAACAGATAATTTCAGATCCAGATGAACAGGGGTTTCAATTTCATTTATTCTTTTTTTTTGTAAGAAAGAATTTTTTTTCTAGTATTGAACAAGTAACTGCAGCAACAGTGGGCAACATAAGGTAATAGTAAAATAGAAGTGTAAATCTGGAAAAGAAAAAGTCAAACAAATATTCAAAGCTAGAAAGTTGTTGAAAGGATGACAAAATGGTTTTATATTGCAATAAATATTAAAAATTTCAAAAGTAGTCAGATTAATAATGCTTAAAAAGACAATTTTTCTTGTTCCTTTTCATAGCATCTGCATTGCCATGCTAGATCACAGTAACGCCATGCAATGTTTGCAGCATTACTTTACAAAGTATTTTTTCTTAAATGACACAAGGTCTAATGCGTCATTTACAAATGAAAAATAACTCTATTAAATTCTGCCAACTACTTTTTGTGCGTGCAGTATAAGGGCAGAAATTGTCCCCAAAGCATTTTTAGACTCTCAGCAAAACAATCTCTTTTTGTTCTATTAAAGATCAACATCATCTTGTATTAATTTTATCTGGATTAGCAATTTCATATTTACTCCAGGAATATGATGTCATCTGTGGGTAAGAATAAGCTTGCTCTCAATTTTTTTTACAGTTGCTATCTCTACTTGTATCTGAAAAGGCAAGAGAACATCAGGGCTGCAGCTGGCATGTGTCAGTTTTCGTTGTAAAGCCCCTAAAACTTCTACCATTTTGTCCCTTTAATATGTCGCTCTTCACTGCTGTAAATATCCACTCACTTTGTAATTTTCTTAGCTAGAAATGCACAGTATTATTTATTTTATTGAATAAATTGAGTATTTGGAAGCCCAAGAATACACAGAAGCTCAAATGGGAGATGTAATAGAGAAAAAAATCAAGTGAGGAACTTTATCAGCTCTGTACATCTGAGTATACAAAATAGGCTTCTGCTTTTGTAATTCTTCATACATCTAAATACAACTCTCTCTTCCTTTAGTTTTCCCTTTCTTCATTTTGTAATGTTTGTATTTGTCAGAATTAAACCTTTACTGGAGTTTTCCAATCACTTCTAGTTATACTGGTCCTATTTATACTGCTTTTCTCTTGCAAATGGAATCTACACAGGCTCTTTCTTTATTCCTTTCCTTCTTGTACCTTGAATGTGATGTCATTTACTAATGTACTGCAGCACAATAATAACCTCGTTATGCAGATGCAAAATGAGATATGTACAACACAAAAGTCAGTTGAAATAGAAGTTTTGACTCTTTTTTGTTTCACATTTTTTTAGAAACTTTATTTTCTCCCCTAAAACTCACTCACCAGCACAGTCTAAATTGACTGGATGTGCATTTTACATCAAAAACCAGAATGAATCCTTAAGATTTATTGAACTGGGTTTGCTATAGCAGATGTTGTAAATTATAACACTGGATATATCCTGCAACTCTGTGCTACAAGAACTATGCTGAATGGAGGGGGAAACTTAAGAGACTGACTGTTGGGGGTTGTGCTGTAAAACGATTTGTCCAGGTCAATCTTACATGGCAATCCCAGGTAAGCAACCATGCGTTTTCTGCTCCATTCCACTTCCATTATTTATTTATTGGTTTTTATATTTGGCTTTCTGCAGCACTGGCCCTTGTGGCTATTTGTACTGATGGGCTTTACAGAAGCAAGACAGTGCCTTTACTGATACCATCAAACAAGGCATCTTTTTACAAACAGTGAAAAGTCTACCCCAAAAATTACGTTGGGACTAAGATATCTGTGCTCTGTGCTGATCTGCTTTCCCAGTTCTTGTATCAAAGGACAGCTCCAAAGAAGCCATTTGCAATGATTCCCTTGCCTTTTAGTTTGTCATTAAACTGATTTTACTTCTTGTAGAAATATAAGAATATAGAATTGTTTCACTATTTTGAGTACACATATCAAATTATATGGAATCATAGAACAGGTTGGGTTTTAGGGACCTTAAAGATCATCTAGTTCCACCCCCTTGCCGTGGGCAGGGACACCTTCCACTGACCAGGTTGCTCAAAGCCCCAGCCTGGCCTTGAACATTTCCAGGGATGGGGCAGCCACAGCTTCTCTGGGCAACCTATGCCAAGGCCTCAGCACCCTCAGAGTAAAGAACTTCCTAATTTCTAAACTAAATTTACCCTCTTTCAGTTTAAAACTATTTCTCTTGTCCTCTTCCTACATGCTCTTGTAAGATGTCTCTCTCCAGATTTCTTATCAGCCCCGTTTATGTATTGGACAGCTGCTACAAGGTCTCCCTAAGCCATCTCCTGAGAAGCCCAGCTCTCTCAGCCTGTCTTCACAGGAGAGGTGCTCCAGCCCTCTGATCATGTTTGCGGCCCTCCTCCGGACTCACTCAAGAATGACCATAACCCTCTTGTGTTGGGGCCCTCAGAGACGAACACAGTACTCCAGGTGAGGTCTCACAAGAGCAGAGTAGAGGAGGAGAATCGTCTCCTTCATCCTGCTGGCCACCATTCTCTGGATGCAGCCCAGGACACAGCTGGGTTTCTGGGTTGCAAGTGCACGGTGCTGGTGCAGATTGTGCTTCTCGTCAACCAACACCTCTTTCCTCTCACAGCAGCCCTCAATCTAGTCTCTGCCCAGCCTGTATTTGTGGTACCCTACCAAGCAGATCCCTGAAGTGGCCAAAGTCTACTCTCCTAAAGTCCAGGGTAGTGAGTTTTGCCTCGTACCCTCCTCATTGCTGTAAGGATCTCAGACCTGTATCACACTCACACCCATATCACATTCATAAAGAAAATGTAATATGCACTCAAAAGCCACTTCCATTGATGATGATTTGGCCACAGACTTTTGCTATTATAGTTTTTATTTTTTAGGTTTTGACTGACATACCTGCTGCTACAGCTTGCCTGGTAGATTGTGGAGATATTTACTCTGCAAGTATGAACTGCTAATAAATGCTGAGATGCAAGTGGAAATCCAATGCTTTCACCTTAAGTATGCAAGATATGTGAAGCATTTCCACATGTAAGAGAACTTCAAAAGCTACACGAACCTCTGTAGATGACAATCTAAGCAAAGAACTTTACGATTAGCACAACAGCATACTATGTAATATTCCATTTAAGAGAGGGAGGATAACTTCCAGTCTTTCACGTGGACTGTGCCTGATTGGAAAGGTGCAGGAAGATAATGTAAGAAAAAGATACAGGAATAAAAGAATAGGGCAGAAAGGCATATTCTTCATACAGACGTAAAGCTCTGAAATTCCAGCTGTCCTACAGGACAGGTTATTAAAGTATCAGCAGTTGTTTTCCTTTTTATTCTACCTCATTATATCTCACAAAAGAGCTATAGTTGCAAACAAGCATGAAGTAAAAACTTTGTACTCCCTATTACCATATCACTCTGGTTCTTCAAAGCAACAAAGAATATCAAGAGTTTCATTGTCACCCTAATGAATATTCCCACCTCCCTCCGATTTCAAGGTACTCATTGATATGAATCATACACCTAAAAGAATATCTTTTCTTTCAAGAAGAGCTAATGATACCAACATGTTTTCCTCCTAAATGCCCTCTGCAGTATTTTAAAAAGTTATATATCTAAAATACACATTATTTTAACATCCCAGGGTGCCCAAATATAAACAATGCTAATAATTTTTTCATGATTTGTGTTTGTACTATATACTTCTATTCAATTTTATTTTGTCTCTATTATGCTTGAAGATCTTTTATAGGTGGCATATAACATAACTTTTTCTAGGAGAAGTTGATGGAGTATAACAAACGTGTTTAGGGTATTGGTATGATTAAAACCTTTTTTAGACAGCTACTTTTTGCAACTGTAAATAAGTTCACAGTAAAAAAGAGAGTACTGCTTGGTATTTTTATTTCCCAATTACCTATTCTGTCACGATGAGATCAGTGTTTGCTTTCTTTTTTTAACACAAATGTGCAGGATCCATAAAGACAGTGTTTTGGTAAATGCTTCAGTATTTCATAGATAACACCAGGTTTTAATCTGTTGAATTTTGAAATTTTAGAAAGATAAGAAACATGGTACTGCTTGTTTATTGTTGGGGATGTTAAATCGATGAATGGCCGGGATTTCTTTCAAAGTGCAACCCCTTTATGTAGTTCATTCCTGGACACTTCAGACTGCCACTACATTTTGTTTATATTCAGTACATTTTATGCAAAAAACGTTTTAGAATCACAGGATCACAGAATAGTTTAGGTTGGAAGGGAACCTAAAGATCATCTATTTTATGAATATTTATTCAAAAATACCAGTTGCCACTACAGGCATGACAGAGTTTCAGAAATTGTTTTGCTTTTTGTGGTAATCAAACCAAGAACATGAAGGATGGTGATTAAAATGGACAATAAAAACAAATGTTGAAAGAGCAAAACTGCTAATGAACTTTTGTATAACATATTTTACTGGAGTTCAGCTTCTTTTTACAGAGAAAGTACAGCTATAAGATGCAACTGCACAAGGCTTAAGAAGAGCCAGCAATATACCATTATACTCTCCCCATTATAGTTTAGTATTTCATATAGTGTGCATTAAATAAAAACTGAAGAACTTAGGAAGGGACACTTCTAAACCAGGCCAGAGGCTAATTTAGAATCACAGCACTGTTGAAGACAAAACAAAATAAGAATGTGTCACCCTGAAAATATGAAGGACAAGCAAATCACGAAGCACCACAATTACTGAGCGTCTTTCACAGAGGAATAAATTAAGCATGATCCACAGCACATGCGAAAACACAAGGATAGACATACCAAACACCTGGCCCTGGTTGGAAAGGCTAAGAAATTCCCAACAACACTGTGAAGCGTGTTTTTTTTTTTTTTACGTATACATCCATGTACAGGTGTTCAGACTGTATAGAGAATCACAGAGTCATAGAATCAACGAGGTTGGAAAAGACCTTTTAGCTCATCAAGTCCAACCTTTACTCCCAGACTGTCGAGTCCTGCAATGATACCTTCAAAAGTGGTTGTTATACCATGCACTGGCACCAGACGCTGAAAATTTAACATATATTTAGCTCAGGGAGGAGTAGAGTGCTCCAGAGATACTACAAGATACTGATAAAAAACCACACTATAATTGAAACATGCTTTTAACAAACATTAAGAACACTCAAAATTCTACAAACTCACTGTAAATTGATTTTCTTTTTTAAAGAGTTTTTCATTCCTGCTTACAAGACCTGATTACTATTTTAATCACCCCATAGCCTGCTCCATATCACACATGCACAGGATCATTTCTTACGTTACATTTTGCAACTGGGAGTCATGCTCATTCTAAGAGTATGTTGATGTCTGTTCTTCAATAGGTGGCTCCTAATCAACTTATATCACTGACCATTTTTCTCATACTCTTGTCCTTGCCTCCAGTCTCCGGGATGTTCTAAAGAGTCTCTGGAGTGATTGAAGCCATGCAACATCTAAACTGCCCCATTCTTTTTCCTTGTCAACTCACAGATTTTCTGCCTCCAGAGGAGCTCATGAAGCTAAGTCTCAGTTCTTGCTTTTCAAAGAAGAATATTTTTCCTATGACAGGTTTCTAAATGATCTTAGATTACCTGCTTTCCAAATGAGCAGGAATTGATCTGGGCCTTGGCCCCTCAAGTGTGTAATTTTATTCAAATCTATGATGCAAAGTCATAAAGAGAGAGGAATATAGATAGGAAGTAATGCATCTGGAATTGTGGGGAGGAAAGAGGCACCCTTATGCTAATACACATAGTACTGCATAAACACAGAATTACAGTATTACAACATCCAGATAAGCTCAAAACTCAGAACTGGACCTGCTAATATTCTGTTTAGCCTGACTCAGCTACTGTTTTCATCTGCTTTTTCAACTTTACAGTCAGAACTTGAATGGATCTCTGCTGCTCTGCTGTGAAAGTGACATTTGTTATTAGCTCCTGTGTCCCACATAAAGCAGTTTATGAAGCAAATACAATCACTGATAAGTTGTTCCTGCATCTACTGCAGATTCAGATAATAAAGGAGTTCTGTGGCTGCAGTGATTTCTAATATGCATGCCAATACCTTAATCCTAATTATTAACTATAATCTTCCATGACAGAATAGCAACTATAACTTCCATGAGTAAGTCTAGACATGAAGATATTTGGGCGTCTAAATCTAATTGTGATGGATAAGAGGGCTAAGTAACTTAATGACTTTGAAATCTCTGTCTAGCCATATAGCAAATCAGTCTGCAGTGAGCTTCAAGTTAGCTTCTGCAACACTTCTTGGAAGAACAGGGGAAAGTAGGAAAAACTATGCTTGCAATAAGGTCTGATTTCCTAGAGTCCTGAATGTATTAATTTTCATGAAGTTTAAGAGGAAAACAGCACAGGAGGAAGTGAGGAATGTTTTACCTGACAGTGGAATACAGGGGGAATTTGACTTGACTGACTGTTACTAGAACTTGCTATTTGGGCAGCATATTGGGGTTAGCGATCCTATTTACAAAAGGTATCTTGGGATCACAGTTGATATAGACCTTTTGAATTGATATAGACTAGCTGATCCAAAAGACAGCATAACAGAGGCTGAGAGCTCCCTGAAATCATGCTGAGACAGTAGATGAATACCTCAGGGGGTAATGATTTGCAATTCCTACGACATTTGTCATTCAAATATTGGCACATCTTAATCAGGGTTAGTTCGGGTGTATTTCCTACCCTGACATGATGAAGTGTTGCTCAAGATACCACAGCTAGCTCAACAGTATTACGAATGCACATAGCTGAATAGGTATATACGTGTCAGAGGTAGCATATGCAACTAAACACAGGCGTTTTGCTTAGGCTAAATAGCCCTTCTGAGAAGCCAAATATACTTTATTAGGTATGACTTGCTTCCTTGCAAGGATAAAAGCAATAAACATGTGGTCCCTTGATTTTTCTTGATCTATCTTTTGCCTGTAATACTCAACAGTGAAACATCCTGCTTGCACACACATTCAGTGACCACAATATCATTCTTCATTTGCAATGCTGGTCACCATGTAATGAGAAAAATCATTATTGGGATAGTAAGCCAATGTTTAAGCAAGCCTGTTTCTGTAGCCAATAGAATTGGTTTTCAGTTAATGTAATTTTAACAAAAAAGCTAAGACTGTTGTTGTATAAACACAACCAACCCGAGTATTTATTGCTAAACTTGCTGTCAGTATCAATCAACTTTAGATTTGTGACATAACTTTCAATTCATTTTCTGTTTTCGTAAGCTATATATGTTTTCCGATGTTAGTCATACACTCACAGTAAATTCCATGTCCCACAATACAGGTAATGAGAGTGTAAAATGTATGCGAACATAGATGAGAAAAATCACTGACTTCTAAAATGCAACATGCACACTGCAGACAGGAAGGAAAAGAAAGAAAAGTGAAAAGAAAAAATAAGGAAAGTTTTAGGTGTTTAGCAACAAGGGAAGAAAAATATAAGATGATCTGAGACTGATACGATACCTAACACAGTACTTTGTCTCCTGCAAACCAACCCATTTTCAGCATGTCCCTTTAAGTAAAAAAATAATGCATGACCCTTTTAGAGGAAATTTATACCTCTACATTCAATGATCGAAGTATTTACACAATTTTCCTTTAAGTATGCAGTTTGCTTAATTCTTTCATAAAAGGCTCAACAGTTTTCATTTAATATATTAAACAAACCTGGTGGAAGGATTTTTCAAGAAAATTGTGTTTATTTCCATTTACAATAGGAGCAATAATTAATAGTTTCTCATGTCACATTACTGAGTTCTATAGAAATCAGTCAATATGCTGCCATATGAATTTTCACAGCAACAGCTACATTGATTTCCTACTTAGTTAGCAGTTGCTGATGAAGTCTCTCATACAGCTATTTATGTTGCCACACTTGCAGCTATACTTTTGGTTCACTCACAAACTCCTCAAATTACTTCTTTTTGTCTTTGCAAACAAGGTAGCTGTCATTCAACTTACAAGCAGGCTGAGCTATAAATGAACCCATATGGGAGCCTGGTCAGCCCCCACCTCAGGACAATCGAAAATAAGCACATCCAGTTATTTTGGAGTAATTTTTGGCGTGTTATAAATGAGCTTCTGTTTCTCAGAAACTTCTTCCCATCTCTTGGGTCATAAGTATCCCTTCAGGTAAAACCACCTACAGAAGCTGTAGTTTTTTTCCAGAGCTCATTGCTTTGAGAGTTTTAGCATGCCTTCAGGACATGCAGCCGTTTCCCGGTACACCAGCAGTCTAATGGCAGCTATAGCTGGCACTGTGCGTTATTCCTTTCATAAAGCTCCCTGAATTTCAATCTGTTGCCTTTTCATCATGTTTCTGTGCTTTAAATAGGTAAGACAAAAGAACCACCACATTTCCTTAACAAAGAAAATATCTTTTGGAGAGAAAGTTATGGAGTGTGCTCACCCTTGTCCTTAAGGAAAGGAAGAGAAGTGAATGCATTTCACAAATATATGCACAAATGGTTAGCAAATACTCACCTTTCCTACAAGGTATTAATTTTTTAAGGCATATTTTACATTTATGGATTATGCAAGATTTTTTCCCCTTCCACAACTGCTGAAGAGCCTTCCCAATTAATGATGGCTACATGAATAATTTATTTATTCTTTTGCCATCTTTGCATTACACAGAAGCCTGTCTGCTAAACTCTAAGTGATGAGAAAAAGAAGTATTTCCAGCTATGCTTCTTTTGTGGTTTACAGAAAAAATGGCAAATCCTTCTTTTCTCAAAGAGCTTAGATGGCTTTTTGAAATATTGATCCTATGTATAATAATATATGACTACATTTCACATTTAGCCGTTCTTAGCCCCAGGTACTTGATAGCTGGTTTAAGGAGAGCAAAAGCTGTTTCAAATTCCCAAGCCCCAGAGCAGCTGTTTGAAAATTATTTCTCCCAAACTAAACCTACACTGAAGTAGAAATAATTCTATCCAAATTCTGTACACTACATAACACATTAGCACATTTAATTTATAAAGAAGGTTAATTACATTGCTCTGCTAGCATGACCCATTTGCATGCTGCAGCCAGAAAGCATTAATGATTTTAGAGAATGCATCAAGGGAGTGGATTTCTTCCTCTAGGGTTGCTTCTAAATCTTCTGTGCTCAGCTAAGCAACAAGAGATGTACACATATCTGCTGTGATTATATTTAGAATCCCAAGAAGTTTGAACCTGAAGGAATTTCAAACAAAGCTCAATAATAAATGAATTTTTGATGCCAGAATCCAGGCAAACTAAGCAACATCATTTCTATGTAAACCTTAATTTCAATGTATTTTTGGTAAACTGTAACTATGCATGCTGTATATTTTACCATTTGCAGCTAATAAGTTCATGCATTATTCAGGCCAATTTTATTTCCTGAATTGGCGTTAGACAATTTGAAACAGTAGGATAGATTATTATTTTTTTAATAAAGAATATTAATGGAGACAAAGTGATACAGTGGCATTCACCATTTGCAAGACACAGCACATTCATACAGGGTATCTGGCTTGACTACATTGCTACTACTGGCAAATTATGAACATTCGCTGTGTATTGCAATCATGTGATAAATACGTGAGACAGAGAATAATAATTCTAACTGGCATTAGCTGAGCAATTACGGGATGATTGTTTCAGACCTCTTAAGCAGAGGGCTAGATGCAACCAACAGACTGTGTTCTTTCTATAATATGAGGATTTTAATACTGATTGCCCCCAACAGTCATATAAGATGCTTGCATAATTCCAGAAGTAATACACACCTAACAAATGCAGCAAGTTGAAAGAACAGGGGGGTGAATAACAGACTTATATCACACCTCTGATAGATTTCTCATGGTCAACGAATTTTCCTGAATTGGATTATTGAGTACAAAAGAGCAATTTTAATACATGAAACATTCAACACTGGCTTTCTCCTAATTTAGTGTAGGGAGGAAAAGATTAAAATTGTTGCAAACCTTCTCGGTCATATCTGCAGAGCTATGCAGAAAAAGGATACAAAAACACTTCACTATCTCATGCCCCATGGATAATAACAATGAGCATAAGAAGTGGTTCAAACAGTTACATCAGGGGTGTAAATACTTCAGATCCGTAGGCTTGCTCATCTCTGTTTAAATCAACAAAATGGGAATAAAACAGGAAAACATATTACATAGCTTGCTCAGATTTGAGACACGAGTAGCCTGTCTGACTGGGGTCTTTTCAAGATCAAGACTTTAATGAGATTCTAGAATTATGAGGATTCACTCCACAGATTAAGGACAGTACACTTGGCATTTACAGTGCTTTTAAAATAACCACCTAAACCACTTAGATATGGCAATCAAATAAGCAAACTTGACCAACAAAGTTTCCATTTATGAAACACTAAGTTGTTTTTTTTTAATAAATACATGAAAAAGCACTCATTGATTCAGCTCTTTCTGGCTGAAGTCATTATTTACTGATATGCAGCGATTTATTAATAATGATCTAACACTATGGCTGATTAATGCTAATAGCACGCTGTGCTTTAGATACGAAAGCAATAGACTCCATAGGATGATAGACAATATGAAGCAAGAGAACTGCAATGCCTGATCAAATTGGACATGCTTTATTCTGTCATGCAGTCATTTATCTAAAATTGAGAACTGATGTGTGATAGGGAGCAGCAGGATGCCTGAGAAGGAAAAAATAAACAGCTCAAGAAATGTTTAAAATCACCTCCAACAAGCGTAAGTATTGGAGAGTCCACATAAGCCAAAACAGAAAAGTTGTGGTTTATACATGGTTTTCATCAAAGCATATGATTAAAATTATTCAAAGCAATGGTAAAAACAGCCCATAAGAACACGACTTTGTCCTTTTAAAAGGCACTGGCAAAAAACCAAAACAAGACAAAGATGACCTCCACATGATTTTTTAATATATATAATTTGTTTTGCTGTTTCATTTGTACCGTGTTGACTGGGGACCTATTTTATTTGCTTTTAAAGCATATTTTAATTTTCACTGTGCAGCCTCCATCAGCCCTCCAATAAAATCTTTGTGTGGAATGTTCTAATTCAACACATCCTTTTCTTAACAATGCCCTAGACTGATAAAAATCAATCCCTTAGAAATCCCTTTCTTATTAAGGAAAAGTGCTTAGTGACTCAAAGTAAAAAACAATACTTTAAAGTGAACTATGTGCAACATCCCCTTCCAGAGAAACTACAACCCCTCCAAGCCCTCTCTCAAACCAGCTCCTTGCAAAGCTCAGTGAAATGTCCTAAATGTATTTGAAATCTGTTTTGAAAACATTCCTTGATGAAGCAAGTGTGGCACACTGCTAACTTCCTTCTGAGGAGAGCATGAACAAAGTACAAATGATAGAAAAGTAGATGTAAACACTTAATAACCCTTTCCTCATGAAAATAAAACAAAAAAGAAAAGGAAAAAAAGTATTTTTCTTGTAGACTTTCCCCAACACTGATTCCTTACCAGTTACTGAAAGGCACTTTATTTCAAATATAGAAGATACTCAACTGTCAAGAAGATGATGATATTAATTTCTGTTCCACAGGCTTTGCCTGCACTGTCACAAGGGCTATAATGAAGGCTAACAACAGCAACTACTATATTTAAGTAAAGACTACTACACTAACTAAAATTGTCTTTTACTTAGATTGCCAAATTTAAGTCAAACCAGCAGAGATCATTATGCTAATGATGGACCCTAGTTTACTGCAGACTTATTATTTTTTTTAAAACCAAAAGCTAACAAAAATAGCTGAATGAGTATTTTCTTATACATCTACCTGCACTATTCTGAAATATTACTCCGTTATGGGCATGATAATTATAATTTAAAACAAAAAAATGCAAACAAACAAAATAACCCAACCCCCCAAAAAAAAAAACCAGACCAACAAACAAAAAGCCCCAAACAAACAAGCGCATACTTGAGGATCATGTCATACATATGAACAAGAAATTTTACCCAGACCAGTACTGGGGCGTGTTAAGACGCTGGAAATGTACCTTTCCAATCTCAAAGCCTATTAACCATAACAACTTTTGTTGAAACATTTTATGTTAAGTTACTTAAATTGTACATATTAAGACTTTTCTATTTTCTACTTGGTTTGGCCTAACTTCATCCCCTGTAAAATACAGCATCATTGAAACAAAGAATTTTTCAGGGTACCTATAAGCAAAAGTTTCAATCAAAGCAACATTAGCTGGAATACACGTAAGAAGGATTCTAAGGTAATTCTCAACGTTGATTTTTACTGTAGGTTCTAAATTATTTTAAACCCTGATGTCTAGGGAAATTAAGATTGCATTGGCACATAGATTGCTGTGCTGTTCCCGTAAGTTTGAATATTTATACAGCTATTATTTGGGAATTATGCTGGGTCCTCTTCCTAATTAAATGGTCATTCTGACCATTCAGTTAGTTAAAGAAGATTCACATCCCCTGCATACTGCTTCATCAACATAAGACTATTAGACTCTTAGAGATTTGGTTTTGAAAGATTTAAGAAACATATTTAAATTATTTCTAACATCTCAACCTGCACAAACTTTTGATGTAAACATAATTAGACCAGTTTTGAAGAAGGAAACAATAATACCAAAAAATGTTTGGAAATACTGGCTGAAAATTACATTAGCAATGAACTGTTACTAAAATACACCATATCATCTAAAGAATAGAGTTCTCCCTGTCCCTACACCCTTGCATAATTTTAGTACTTAAAAAGTAAAGATATTCTTTATAGCAACTACTTGTGTCCAGTCCCTGGTAGACAGTGAATGGTCAATAAGGAAAACATGAAGATTCAAGAAGTCCTAATATAATAACTTTTTTCTTAGAATGAGTTCTGAATTTTTAAGGGAAGAAAAAGGTTAACAATTTAAAGCTACTATTGAACTATATTAATGATATATATCGTTAATATATCATGGAGCTCTGTCTGGGGGCAGGTGAGCAGTTAACAGAGAGTTTGTGGGTCAGGGTTAAAGGGAGAACAGCAATGGGAGACATTATTGTGGGGATCTGCTACAAACCACCTGATCAAGAGGAATCTGTGGATGAAGCACTCTACAGACAGATATGAACAGCCTCACACTTGCAGGCCCTTGTTCTCATGGGGGACTTCGACCACCCTGATATCTGTTGGAGGGATGGTATTGCCCGGCACAAGCAATCCAGGAGGTTCCTCAATTGTATGGAAGACAATTTTCTTCTGCAAGTAATAGAGGAGCCCATGAGGAGATGTGCCATGCTTGACCTCGTGCTCACCAACAGGGAAGGACTGGTTGCAAATGTGACGCTCCAGGGCAGCCTTGGTTGCAGCGATCATGAGATGGTTGAATTCGAGATCCTCAGGACAGTGAGAA